>WBMV01007698.1:8436-229507 GCA_013396655.1 Campylorhamphus procurvoides | reverse complement strand
CTGGTTATTCCGCCTTTCCCCCCCCCCCGCTAGTAATGCAAGCCCATATCATAGGATTTAAAAGTATCAACAAAATTTCCTATTGACAACTTATCACATCAACATTCTGCTTAAGTGAAAAAATCATACCTGGAAATAGTTTCAGAATCCCCTGAAGCTGGCAGATTTGATTGAAGATAAAGAGGTGTATTAAATCTGGATGAATAAGCCAATGATTCTTCACTGAAATCCTCATTTAAATCTGTGCTGGTTCAAAGGTAAACCGGCAGGAGAAATGAACCCAACTCAAAAAGAGGTTCCAAGTCAGAATTATAATTTAATAAAAAGATTGCAATAAGTAAAATGATACAGAGAAAAAAATCTGCTTGACCCACAAAACCCATATGTATAACCCAGCATCCTGGGGCATGAACAGAATGCTGTTCATGAACCCCTGTGCTGAGCACCACGTGGTCCCCCAGAGTACAAAGTAAAAGGAAAGAAAAAACCTGTTGGGGAGGATGATGATTGCAGTCTAGTCGAGAGTGGCAGTCACAGTCCTGGTGAGGTTCTGGTCCTTCTCTGGATCTGACAAGTTGTACCAGAAGTCCCCAGACCCCAATACTATATATGCTTAGGTTCAGATGGGAATGCCCAGCACCTCCGCCAGGGCAGGGAGTTTCACAATGGGTGATTTACTCTGAGAGTCATGGGATACTTTTGGAATCCTTGATGGACCATTAGCAGACATGACCCCTCAGACTGGGTGTGAAAGTGCTAATGACTCCCCAGAGCGGAGTTAACACACCTGAGTCACTGGTATGAAGACAGAAAACTTCCCTATCTTACAGAGTTCTTAAGCATCCAGCTTGTAGCTTGAGGGCTCAGGTGTGCCCTGGGCAGCTGCTGCAAATGATCCATTATTAACAGTTCATGAGAAATGACTTAGAGGGGTGTAGAATGCACAGTTTTGGCTACACCCACACAGTGATAAACTGGTCCTGACCACTGTAACTAAGACAACATCTTACAAAAGACTGTCTTATGAGACTTCTAGATATTAATTACATATAAATAGGTGCTTCGAGTTCTCTTTTTGAATGACTTATTATTTTGAGGAATGATTTTCCTCTGAAATACAATCAGTTATTTGTGTCCTTTTTAGCTGTTTTAATCTTTCAGACTTATAGCAAAAGGATTGGTTTCTAGGCTACTAGTGTAGATAGTATTGGTCATATGTGACCGTAAATTATGTTTGATATGATGTAGAGATAGACGAGGCATCAGTGGTAGGTGTTTATGCACTTATACACTGAATGTCAGCAATGTTTACTGCAGTTTGCACATCTGAGATAAGGCAGTCCATTTTCCCAAATTCTTGCAGTAAAAGACAGTCTTTTGCATAGAGGGTTTCTATGTGGTAAAGAAAGTTGAAGCATTGGATTTAAATGCATACTTTAAACATTAGTAAATTTTAAATTAATTTATTTATTAAAGAGTCTAAACATTTTAAAGAACAAGATTCCATGCATCATAAGTATTTGCTAATTTTTGTCTTATGATTTTCCTTAATTTCTTATAAACACAGTGTTAATTGAAATGTTTCTGAAGATAGGGCAAGATAAGTTACTAAAATTTGATCAGAATGTAGTTAAAATTAGAATTATTAGTTGTTCAATGAGTGGTAAGACAATGGAAAGAAATGGGAAAATTTTTGTGGCAACTGCTATTAAATCTCCATCGACGCTTTATAGGTGAAGCCAAAATGAGTCTTCACTTATTTATGTCAAGTACTTACCTCTGGTCAAACCTGTGAGATGAAAATGTAGAATTTGTGTCAAAGTTTGTGTTTTTCTAGATTTCAGATGGCTTACCAGAATCAGTTCTCTCCTATTTAAACTTTATCAAGAGCAGCAATCAAGATGCTGAAAAGCTTATACTGCAAGACTTAGAAGATGAGCAAACTACAAGTAAGCAGGGATCACAATTAAATGTTTGTGCACTTCATATTGCCAGCAGAAGTTAGACTAACAATCATTAGTTAAAATAATGCAAATTTTTAGGTAGAGCAAGCTGTGAAATCTATTCCATTAGCTTATGAATGCATGCTGAAAATATCACCATGCAATTCTGTCTTCTAGGGTTAACGTCTGAGTACAAATTGAACTTTTCTAAAAATTCATGTAATGCTAAAGGCAAGTTGGAGGATCACTCTGAAAAAGGGTCCAGGCCAGACTCTTCATGAGAATCTAAAATGAAGTCAGTAGGTGTTGAAGTTCAGATACAGTTCACCCCCATAGGATATGTTTAAAGTCTGTCTTGAGAGATGCCCAAGCTTAGCATTAAATGAAATGACCTTGCAGCTGGGAACAGTATTGCTGTCAGCTGTGTGACTGAAGCCAAGGTCATAGTTTATATGCCAGAGAGTTGGCATTGTCTGTTCCGTTAGTGCCATAGTCTTTGTGAAGCGAAGTTCATTATTGTCTATAAATTTTGACATTTGAGAAATATTCATTTTTTGTAGGGCAATCTTTTTCATTGTTTTTGTAGTTCTTTGTCAGTTTTGACCTGTTTCATACAAGTTCTACCATGTTTTTCTTCACAGAAAATGTTTGGCTGTGTTCCATGCCATGGAATTCTCTTTCATGTTTGCTATTACTATATTCTTACAGTGTCATTGTGTGTATTTCAGTTACACATTATTACTTCTTGTATAAATGATTCCCATATATATTTAAGTAAAACTGGGGGAGAGGGAAAGGAAAAAATGCTACTTTATTTAGTTTAAACATGTTGAGTAGCTAAGCAGTGCAGACCAAAACTGAGCACTGGTAAGGGGTTTTTATATCTGTGAACTAAATTATATATTTATTTTTTTCTTTAGATGACATTTATGGAGTAGTTTCTTGTCATGCCTTTGAATCAAATGAAGATCCAGAACAATTTAAAAAAAAGGTATTTTTTATCTATACAATTTTTATAGTGGACAACTTATATTTGCTTTAGTGACCTCTTAAGGAGACCTATAAATGTGGTCAGTTTTGTTTTTGTTGGACTATGCATAAGGTGTTAAGATGAGTTTGTATATACAACTCTTTAGAACTGGGACATCAGCTGTTTATAGACACCATATCTATAAGCTTTAAAACTTAAAATAAATTCAACATTTAAATTTAAAATAATAAATTCAAATTTAAAATAAAATCAACAAAATTAAATAAAACTGAATGATCATTTATTGCTAATTATTTGCAGAATATTATCCTAATAGTATGATAACACTTTTAAGCTTCTCTAATCTTATTTTTTTACGATGATCAAGGAAGATGTGGTATTAATCTTGCTCCTAATATACTCCATTATTTTATAGAAAATGGAAACATAATTATGTCTGTACCTTTCAAAGACATCAAGAATTATGAAGATGAGTTCTATATTTTCGTAGGATTTGACTGAATAACTTGCTGAAGTTCTAAGAAAAACATAAAACTATATTTAATTTAATCACTTTTAATTTGTAGTCTGGCTTTTATTAGTGAGCACTCTTGCAAACTTTAGTTTTTGTTCTCAAAAGACCATTGTTTAGGACAGCACAATTACTTCATGTGACTTGAGCTGCATTACAAGTATTAATATATGCCCCAAGCATGTGATGAACAGATGATAAATGAGCAGGAATAAATTACTTGCCAGAAAAGAACAATGAAACAAATATAGCAATCTTTGTGCCCATAATATTGTTTTGAAATAGACTTCTTTAAAATTTACTCTTTTACTAGTTCTTCCCCTATGTGCATAACAGTATTAATGCATAAATATAGTACTTGGTTCCACAGAAACTACAATAAATCCCAAATGCAAAACATTCATTTTTCCAAGTAAAAATGTAAAATATATTTTAAAAAGCACATAGAAATATTATGTGTTTTGGGAAATACTGCAATATTTATTACTCTAGATAACAGTATTTTGACTGATATGTTTGCATTATGCAATGTGTAAGGATTCCACTCAGTAGTAAGTTTCATATTGTTTTACTTGTCATATGATAAAAAGCTTATCCTTGTTTTGGGAGATTTTTATAATGTTCTACTTTAAAATTTCTTTTCTTGTTTTTTAATAACAATATTAAACTGTATTAGATACTGTTTGAAACTGAAAATGAAGACTTGCAGATTACTACAACACCTAGGTGTAATCAGTCCACCAGTGATGAAGTGGTCACTGATGACCACTTCCTTACAGGTAAGTAAACATATTCGTCATTTGGTTGAGTTCATCTTTAGCATCATATCACTCCTTCCCAATTTTCTGTTTTCATAAGTATTATAACATTCTTTTTAAAGAATTGCACATTACAGTATACAGCAGGGCTTGGTACTTGATGAAGTGGGCATGAGTAAACACCTGTGCTTTTACCTCATTTCAGGGTGACAAAATCATCATAGGAATTTGTATGAAAAAATATCACCCAAACCCCAATTTAAATAGTTATTAATACAAATTGTAAACTAAATCGGATGTGTTGAGCTGGAGTGCATGAGTTGTAAAACCTCCACTAATATCCACAGAAGACATCTTCTGTAATCCTCTAATATATGTTGTAAAAATAAACATAATAGTTGCAGAGTTAGTAAGTGTGTGAAATAAGACATCTCTTACACAAAAGGCTCATGCTGTAGTTCTGATTTCCTTGGGGCTCTATATTGCTGGCTGCATCAGTGCAGAATCCTTTCCTTGTCAAATATTTTAAGACTCTTTAATGTCCCCTAATGCTTATTAGAAAATTAAATGAAAGGTTTGCTTGGCTGATTACAAATTCATAGCTGGTCTTGAAATGAGCATAAGCTTTACTCGTCATGAAGCAGAAGAAAAGTGTAGACAAGAATTTGAGCTTGAAGATGAGAAGAGAAAAAAGTGGAAGGCTGAGAGAGAATTACGGGAAAAACAGAGTGAAGAGGGACATGCAAGAAGGGTGCGGCATCTGGAGGAATTTGAAGCTGAAAGAATAAAGTTAGACCTTCTTCATAAGGTAATTAATGATATTTTAGCCAATCCATTCCCATCTAGAGTATCTGAATTCAAGATCTAATGTGAAAAAGAGCACTATCCCAAACTATGTGACTGTTCTAAACTTTTTACTTGTGTTACCGAAGTGATTTGTAAGACATATTTAAGTATAATCCATTGGGTTTTATGCGTTTATTGCTTTAATCAACAGCAAAATAATTTGTTATGCTAAATGTGAAATTATTTTTTAAGCTTTGCCGTTGCAAAGGTTTTATATTATGACAAAAACTAAAGTACTGGAAATAAGAGTTGTGCTGAATTAATCGCAAATGAAAAATGGTCACTGTGCTTTAATAGAAAATACTTACTTGCTTTGGACCACCCACCCCAGTTTCACATGTAGATGTAAAATCTTAAGTAATCAGAACCAAAATCACTCAGCTCAACAATGCTGGTGCAGTTCTTCATCTAGGTAAAAGTTACAATACTTCCTTCATTTGTCGTTATCTGGGAAGCTGGCTCAGGCTTTATCTACTGAGTTCTCCCACAACAGAACATGGTTCCACATGTTGACTGGTTGCATTCTCAGAATATCTAGTCATGTTTTGCTATAGTGTGTGGTGCGTACTGAAGGAAAAAAATTGATAGCTTTCCACAAAAGTGTGTAATAACATGAAGAAATTTAATTCTCAGCTATTATACTTGTGAGGCCACAGTATTTTATTATTTAGCCTAAATAACTGTGCTTGAAGAGGTGCGTTAACACTACATTTTCAGGTAACTAATTTGTGGCTTTCTGAAGAGGTGAGGACCTTGTTCCCAACAAGGTAATTCAAGTCACCAAAATTAGGGAAGGGCTTAGTAAGTAAAAGGACCTTTGGCCTCTGAAAGCCAGTTCAGTGTCCATTATAGCTCTCTTTTCAACAGACCACAAAATTGATGGGCCTCCTTGGCTTTTTGATGTCACAAATAATTTTTGAATGTCGAATAGCTTTCTTTCTCTAGACCAAGTGGGGCATGGCTGCATTTAGACACTCAGTACTCCTGTTGCTAGAGCATTCTTTTTGGAGGTGAGAGATAGAGACAAGATAGGATCTAGTGTCTAGTCTAATATTGTCTGAACAGCATGCTTCTGAATATCTATGAAAAACAGTGCTTAGAAACCTGGGAGTCTTAATGGTCCACATTGGAAGTGCTAGTATGTTTATACTTTCTTCATATTCTTCTCTATATTTGATGTGGCTGATACTGGTATATCTTGGTTCCACCAGGAATTATGTGGTTCTAGATCAGCCTCTGGTTTTTAGTTAATTACTGTCTGCTAACTTTAAGTCAGATGTAATTCCAGATAGTGTGGTTTTCTTTTTCCTGATTGAGACTATATTGGGCAAAGAGAGAACTGCTATTTATTTGCAAATAGTGAGAATGTAGAACTTTCATTTTCCATAAGAAGTAATGTCAGTGAAAAAAATTTCTTTAACTTTCCTGAAAAAATTTGCCATCTGAAGGATTTTGATAGTATCAGTACATACCAGTGCAATTAAAGGGAGACTGTTCATGCTACTGTTCAGATATGTTTCTGTTATCTTTGAATGGTTTCCTAAGTGTAATTTTCATCTTTAATACTAGTACAGAATTTGGAGAGAACGGTGGCAGTTGTTTGGGTCAGTACCACGATGCTGACTCTAAAGGTATGCATGTCTCAGTACATGACCAAATCTGCATTACTGATGTAAGTGTCCTGTTGTTTATTTTGATCCACACACATCTCATTTAAATTCACACATTTCTCATTTAAATTCAGGTGTTCACAAAAGTGGACTGTTGGAAAAGTCAAGGAGGTGGGTGAGATTGGAGAGAGTGTGTTTTGTGTTGTTCCAGGTATTGTACAATATTCATTTATGTTAATTTGTTATGCAGAAACGTCAAGCTACAATAGAAGATGAGCTACAGAAAGAAAAAAAAGCTTGGCGAGACAAAATGATGCAACATGAGGTAAGGTTACAATGAGCTTTTGTCAAAAGACTCTAAGATTGCTGTCATATATTTGAGAATAAATGGGCCAGTTAATACACCATATTCTGTTTATTAATGATAAATATGTACCAATACCTGTCCCATTTTACAAGTGGCTGAGGTCTGTCCTAATTGTTTTGGCCTAGGAACTGATCACGAAGCTACAGTTGCAAATGGAAGAGGAGAAAAAGGCCTTGGAAGAGCAGAAAGCAAAAGAAAGACAACAAGTGGCTGAAAAACAGAATATAGCTGCCGTGAAAATTCAAGCTAGGTTTAGATCATTTTTAGTCCATAAAAAATATGCTCCCATTTTGAAAGAGCGGAAATATGAAATGAGAAAGAAACAGAAAATACTAGAACAAATGGAGAGAGAAATGAAAGAAAGAGAGGAAAAACTGAAGAGGCGAATGGAAGAAAATAGGCTAAAAAGAGAAGAAGGAAAAAAGAGACAAGAACTCGAAAGACAAGAATATCTGGAACAGGTGAAGAGGCATGAAGAATATGAGAAAAAGAAAGAAAGCCTGAGACTGGAAAGAGAAAAAAACCTTCAAATAAAAAGAGAAGAAGAAAGAAAGCTAGGAGAAAAAAGAGCAAAAGCTGTGATGATTGAAAATGGAGAAAATAACAAGGAAAAAATAAAAAATTATAATCAGACAGAAAATGCGAAAGTAATAGAAGAACAGAAGAAGGAACTAAATAAGCAAGAAGAGGAACAAAAAGAAAAACATGTTGAAATGATGGATGAAGCAAATAATTGTGTGATTCCAGCAGAAAGAAATTTGACACCAAGTGTGCTAGGCTCTGAGAAGGAACACTCTTCTCAAGCAGATAATGAGAAGACATACATGAATTCAGTAACAGAAGTAGAAGAAAATTACTCACAAACTGGACATCTTAATGAACCTTCAAAGGATGAATCGCTTAACTCTCATACTTCAAAGGATGAATATCATAACTCTCATACTTCAAAGGATAAATCTCTTAACTTTGGAGCTAATGACATGGTAGAAAATAAGGCAAGCAGCATATGCAGCAGTCCACCAAATGTTGAACCAAATGCTAGTAATACAGAAGTTAAAGATCAACACTGGCAGTATGAAACAATGAAGAAAACTGTGTTTCTAATGGAAAATGCTAATGAGGAAGGCAGAGATACCTGGGACAGAATTGAAGATGTAACAGAGTCTTGCAGTAAACTAATTTTTCCTGAAGATATTGAAAAGAAGAGAATAAACTGGGTGAACACATGTAAATCTTGGTCTAAAATATATGAAGAAAATCAAAGAAAGCAAGCAATTACAAAAAAACGACCAAGGAGAAGGTCAGTTAGCAAGATGCCTCCATTAAGTAAAGAAAAGATAATTCATAGTGGCCCTTGGAGTACCTTGCAGGAGGTAAGTACATGGGAGATTTAGAATGGTCTGGGAAGCCATATTATCACTTTTTAAATTTATTTATTTTTATTTGATATATCAGCAGAAGGCTGTTCTGGAAGAGAAGGAGTTTATTGTTGGTCAGGATATAGATCTGGTGAGACTTCCTATGCCCAAGCGTAGAATAAAGGCAATGACAATGGTTTTTGAATTCCTGTGAGTGGTGAGGAGCTAACTGGCATGATATTAGTCTTCAGATGATTGATTGTCTTAAGATTGGCTTAAGACAATCTTAAGCCTCTGAAAGGCAAAAGCTCCTATTGTCTGCTAAATAAACAAGGTTTTGCGTTTGTATGAAGGCCCACATTTGAGCTCCTGCTGTACTAGCCCCTTCAAAGGTTTCAGAGAGCTAGTCTCTTCTAGAAGTAAGACATTACTGATTAATGTATAGATGGTGTTCTCAGGACTTGTTTCTCTTACCACTTACTAACTTATCACTGTATACTTGCTCTGTGCTCTCATCTTAACATCCACTCTGAGATGATATACTAGACTATACACACTTTTAATCTGAACTATTTTTTTGATTCTTTTACACTCATTATTTATTATTTATGATACTGTGATACTTGTTTTCATACGAACTTCTCCCATTCAACAGATCAAACCCACCACTTCCATCCTTTTCTACATGAAAAGATTAACAATAGTTACTTTTATTATCTAGAGCATTAGTAGTTTTGTAGATTGTAGTTTTGATCTGTTTTTCATCTTAAAGAAAATTACCATCATATGACATTGTACAATGGATGTTCAATATACAAAAATTAATTTTACTTATCAATAAATGCATCTAGGTCACAACACTTACGCTTGAAGATTTGCCAGCTTGTAGCCTCTCAACGTTATCTGAGTGTTCAAATCTTCAAGTTTTGACTCTGAGGCGCTGTGGACTAGTTGCACTGGAAGGCCTAAGTAGCTGCAAAGACCTAAAGTATATCAATGTGGAGGTACCAAGGATATTTGATTCTTTATTGTAACATTGAGAGAACTGCCAGGTTTGCTGCTTAGTTGTTTATATAGTTGTGTCCAACTGACTATATAAGTTTTTAATGCCTTTAGAGCATAGGAATATCAACGAAATTCTCCCAAATGTGAGCAAAGGTATACCAGTAGATTTACAGTGCATATAACAAAAAAACTACATGCTGCAAATTAACTGACCTGTACAAAGAAAATATCAGTCCAAGATTAGCATTAGTATGGCACAGTAGTAGGTCTCTGTTACCTCAGTCTCTCTGATTCATGCAGACTTTCACTATTAGTAAATAGGATTCCAGCAAAATTACAGTGGTCTTCCTTAGTGTCTAGTAAATATCATTGTTTCTTTGGAGTTTTTAGTTCAGTCTCCCATGATTTGGGAAGCTAAGAAACCATATATGGAAAAGACTATTCTGTTGTTAACTTCTTACACATTTTAGTTTAATTTCTGGACATTTACAGGACCAGAATGAAGTTCAAGATATATTTTTGTGCTATTCCAGCAGGGCACAAAAGGCAGTGTCTATGATGCATCATTTTATTTTCCTAATGGAAAAAAAAGATGCCCTTACTCCTAGGTAAAAGCTTAGGATAAAGATAAGCAATGATGTCAGTCTGCCATATTTTTACTGCTATTTCACTTCAGATGCTATTTAATATGCTGATTTGGTTTTATTGCAGGAGAACAACATTCAGATAATTGACTGTGAAAATCTAGAAAATCTCTGTATTCTCATTCTGAATAAGAACCATCTTTCATCAATTCATGGCTTAGATGGCTGCAAAAATCTCCAAAATCTTGAACTTTCCAACAACAGAATCACTCGTATTGGTAAGGAAATGATTCCAATTTGTATAACAATATTTATGCAGTTTATATTCAGAATTATACTTCCCTTGGATTCAGAGACGGCCAGCTGCTAAGCCTGGGTAGAGTGAGGAGACAGAAAAAACATGCATTATAAAGCATACTCAATTTCACAGTTATTTTTAGAATGGCTTAGCTATTGCCGTGTATTCCATCTACTGGGTCATATAACTATTGTCAGCCAAAGAGAATTAGAATCTTTCTGGAAGGGCCACTAATATTATTAGTGCACTAATTCATTTAGAATATGTGAGTAGCCCAAGTTCAGTTTATCTACAGATATAATGAATGTAAAGCCTAGCCTTACAGCAGCAGAGAATTCCAGTGTGTTCCTGATTGATACAGTAAGTAGTTATATAGAAGTCATAGTCTGTCTGAGTCCACTGGACATCAGGAAAATCATTTAAAACTATTATTAAGCATATAGATGAAACACAATCACATAAGGCATTTATATAAAGAAATAATTTCCCCTGCTAAAAAAAAATAAGATTGAAACACTGTGAACATGGATAATGCAATTCTGTGATAATGTAAGGGCAAAGAAAACAGGAAATGGGAAAGCTTAAAAAAATCTATAGATGTAGAGGCTTTAATGTTGATATTTTCAATGTTTTTTGCTAATATGTGCAAATGTTAGTATTCATGAAAGTACTTAAGAATAAGAGTGCTGGGATATCAATGTTTACTGTACTAGTATAAAAGTACCCTAATGAGGTAAAAATAAAATGCTTAAAAATCTTCATTTGTATCCTTGTGGCAAATACTGCTTGATAAGATTCTAATTCAGATTTATCTCATTTGATAAAACTGTCTATAAGAGTACTGTAAGAATGACATAATATTAGTGGATGACGTTTAAGAATGCGGCATCTGTATGGAGTGTTGTATCTTTGTACAGGCCAAGTGAAGTAAAATCCTCTTGTACTTTCTCTTTTGTGCAGTGCGCTGCTACAGTTACTGAGTCTCTAACAAACTTAAGTGGGTAAATAAATGTTCACAAAAATCATCTTGGAATCTGTTTTTCTTCTCTCCATAATTGCTTTGAGGATGTTTGGTTCTAACAGATGCACAATATAGGATTTATTTCATACAATAACTTACTGATTATGAGTAGTTGTATAGAATACACAAAAATGGATTTATGGGTTTTAAGAAGTTTGCATATCCCTCCCATCTGTAAATCTTGTAGGATGTGCCTTAGCAATTTTGGAAGCTCCAGTACTATGCAGTAAGGCTTATTTAGGTTTGTAATACCTAAGTTTTAATAACTTATTGTAGGAAACTTCTAGCATATTATGATTCTTTGGGTTCTCTTTTTATTTTTTTTCTCCTTTCATTGAAATATAGCATCAGTAGGGGAAAAATTAGAGTTGCCAGAAAACCCTTAAAAGTAGCACAAAGAGAATATTCTCAGTTATGCTTTTCCACTTAAGAATGCATGATCACAAATTAAGTAATCGTGACAGTAATACACTGAAGTTCAGTACATATGTTTGCATTTGGAAGATGAATGCTTTATTAAAAATTTTTTTATGCAAAAAAGTAACGTTTTGATTGGAATTGTTGAATATGCTTCTGTAGGGTGTCTATATTGGCATAGCATGTTACCTAAAATTCTGGCAGCTGGAAGAATAGCAATGCATAACCATGGATAGTTGTAAGTGCTGCTTTAGGTCTACTCTTTTTATGACAGCGCAAAGAGTTGCTTTGGGTTTTTTTACCAGACACCTTTCAGTTTTGATTTTGTTGTTTAAGGTTTATTATGTGGGTTTTTTTCATATTTGCATTCACTGTCAGCTTTCACTTTTATCATTCACCTTTGTCACACATAGAAGTGACTTCACAACTGCATCAGTAGCTAAGATAGAGTCCCTAGCAAACAGACGCAAGCTGCACTTTGCAAATTGTTAAGAGCTTCTTATATAAAGGTTCTCCTCATATCTTGCTGAAACCATATGTTTGTCAACAAAATGCTTTTCCCATACGCTGCTATAGCTGTTCTTTGTAGCATCATATGTAAAACAGACACCATCTTCTGGAAATGTGCAAAAGACCTTCATGTTTATATTTAACTTGGTATTTGGGCAAAAAAACCCATTAAAATATCATCTGTTTGTATTACATTGTTCTCTCTTCATGTTTCTGTTGGACTACATTTGGTAATTCCAGAATAGATTGTGATCTTGTTGTATGTAGCCTTGGCATGTCTGTTCTGAATGATACTTGGATGAGGAAGAGTTGTAAAATAGGTGCTTTGTGCCTCATGCAGAATAGGATATTTCCAGATACTGTGTTACCTCCTCGTCTTTTCTTACTGTGTGTGCAGTCTTTCCTCTCTATCGCACTCCAGACTCATGGAGTGCTTTTAAACTGTCCAGTACTGCTATGCTGGTAACTGAAAAGTGGAAATTTAAGGACTGCTCCTCTGAGGAAGTCTTGGAAGCTATTAACACACTCTGAAACAAAAGTGTTTTGAAACCACTAGATGGTGCTGCTTCCTTATTTTTACCCAAGTATAAGAGGAAAAATACAGACCAGGACCTTGGCAATCAGGATAGTATGTCATGGGTATGTTTGAAATTTTTTCAGAATAATTAAAGGGTTATGTATTTATTTCTTAAAGCACAATTTCGAAGTTACATTATAGGACGTTTTCGTTATATTTAGAATTTTTTCACTTTAATACCAGACAGTTGTATTCTTTTTACTAGGTGCTTTCCATTTTTAAACTAAAATGATTTGAAGACTTATATTTGAGATTTATAAAAGGTACTGCTAGTTTTGGTATTTATTTTTTGCTTCAGTTTTTCCTTGTAATTTTTTTTGTTGTTTTCATTCTGAAGTCCTCTTCTGTATTCCCAATACTCTGCAGTGCAAATTAATGTCTGGTTTCACAATCCAGTTTGTTTTCAGAGGACAATCACAGAGAAATTCACTGCTGTAAAGCTCACCCATCTTCCTTTTGGGAACTTGGGAATTTTTGGGTGAGATAAAGATGAGACAAAGTATTCCCTCAAATAATCTTGTGAAGAATACATGAAAGAAAAGTAAAATCAGAAATTCCTAACTTTAGATGTGTTTTGTAAAGCATGCCCTTTCAAAGCAGTTTTACTACAAAGATACAGAAAAGCTTCGTGAACCTCTAGCAAGTCAGACGCATCAGTGCCATTTCAGAACATCTGGCATGTGTGAGACCATGGAAAGACAGTGTGATTTTTGCTGCTGTAGGAGGATGATTTGGGTAACATTCTGTGAAAGAAACAAATGCTGATGGGAAACTTTGCCTTTGCCTTTTTTTTTTTTTTGGGAGGGGGTGGGGAGGGGCAGGGGTAGATGTCACACACATTCTTGCTCTTTAAACTACCTGGCAGGAGTAAATTGAGAGTGTAATGGCTATATTGGTATAGCTTTAAAGACAATAAATTTTCTTTAAAAATTTCTTAAATAAAAATATTTTATGACATAATTCCTTAAACCAGATGAACTTTAATAATAGAGGCAGCACTGGACTGTTTTAACATGATTTTTTTCTAACCTTGCTGATACATTAAAAAAAAACTTTAAAAAGTGAAAAAATGAAAATTAACTTTTAAATATAGTGTTTTCATTCTGAGGGATGATTTTAAGAGAGCTGATAGTAGTCACAGAGTTCAGAGCAGTCATAAAGTGGTTAAAGCATAGTAAATGCAATTTATCACTAAAATAATGTTCTCATCCAACGGAAGTACAAAAGAGATTATGACCTGTTATTGTGTGTTATTATTGGTGAACTGTATGCATTATATATTTCACAGGGTCAAGATACAGTAATTCTTTTTAAACCTTATAGAGAACTGATATTCATTGTTACTACAGGTAATATAAGCATACAGAAAGTTCAAAGGTTTTTGTAGTACTTGAAAAACAACAGAAAGGTTTTTACTTCATTGTAACTTAAATCTTTAATTTTCAGGTGGTCTGGAGTCACTGAAAAATCTTCAGCAATTAATTGTTGACCATAATCAGTTAATCAGCACAAAAGGCCTTTGTGAAGTACCTACTCTCATTCACCTAGACTGTTCTTTTAATCATCTCACACAAGTTGAAGACATTGAGAATTGTGGCCTACTTCAAGTTCTGAAGTTGCAAGGCAATAATCTTCAGGAGGTAAAAGCTTTGAATTTAGTGGCTCATGTACATACATCTTTGTTAAGTCATATTTTTTAGCATTCTGGTCATGTATTCTTTGATTGGTGTGGGATGTTTCATGCTCTTCGGTAATCTTTTTTTTTTCTTCCTTCTTAGAGGGAAATTTTTCAGATATACAAATGGCTAGCGGTTAACTATTTTCTTACTAAGTCCTAGAAAAATCAGCTCCTCAGAAACTATGGTTCCTCCTTTATTTATAGCATCTGGTATAAATAGTTTTTACTATATAATTCTGATTTTTGTTTAAAATGTAACAAGATATTATCATTACTGATACATAATGCTATATTAATAAGATAATTATATTGGGCTGATAATAATCATGTCATTCTCATTACATATAAGTAATTGCTTATTATCATTACTTATATGTAATGCTAATATAATTATTATCGGCCCAATAATAATCAAGCTGATTTGATGTATGTTGATTCTCCAAAACTTGAAATTTGTACTGCGGAATTTAAAATAGGAAAACTGTTTCCTAACTGTTTTGTATTTACTGACAATTATGCTTTTATGAATTTGAAAGACGAAAAGCATTATCAATAGACAGCAAATAACTGCATGAATGAAACAGTAAGACTGTGCCTCTTGGGCTCTTGCTTTTTTTTAAAATTAATTTATAATGACTATTCAAACTTGATATAAGACATTAAAACTTACTTATCACCTGATATGTAGAGATTTTGTGTGACAACTGGTACATACATAATAAGAAAATTATATATATATCCAGAATGTGAGTTTTGCTTGTACTCAGTAATGACTTCTGAAAAGCATCTGGTAAGCATTCCATTGTTATTTCTCTGATTTATGTTCATTTTTAATAATAATCTCTTTTCTGTTTAGCTTCCAAGACTGGAAAATCATGTTCTTCTAAGAGAACTAGATTTAGATGACAATAGCATTTCTGCTGTGAGAATACTTTCTTCATACTGGTTGCCTCTATTGCAGATTCTTTTTCTGTCTCGAAACAGGTACGCAAGAAACCTTCTACTTACAAAACTGACAGAGAGGAATTTACTAACATAACACTTCTCTGAAAATTATTTTTCTCAGTATGGTTGAAATTTCTCTATCTTTGAGATATTCTTTGAAAGTAAGTGGTTGGCATGTAATTACATTGGCTACCTCTAGCTAAGAAAACTTGAACCAGCATTAACTATGAAATTAATTTTTTTCTTTAAGATGTTATGTGAAAATAATTTTTGAGCACCGTAGCACTGTTAAAACCAAGGGTTGTTTATTTTTTTCTTTCTTTAGCAATTGTTTCTAGAGTATGTCTGTCAAACTTCCTACTTCACAGCTAGCTTATTCAAAGCAGACTTTGAAGGTGAAATACAAGTACTAAAGTAAGAAAGGACAAATAAGAATGCTTTTTATTTTACATACATATGTTAATGCCCTCCAAAACAATTTGCTTTAATTTTCCACTCTTATGGTTCAGTTTGAAAGGTATAAAATAAAGACGGATCAAGACAAGCAGCGTAAAACTAGGTCATGCTCTCAAGTACTCTCTAATTAGCTTACTGTTTGTTTTCTAAGCTAATCTTTACATCTTTAGAGTTTGAATGACCAGATATCCTGGAGTCAACATTTTTATTTTCCCCATTGCCTTTTCTCTATTTAAATTCTGCTAAAAAAAATTATGAAACATGTATTATAATTTGCAATGTGTTAGAAGGAAAACTAATTTAAAATTAATATCAATTATTTTTCCATACTGTGATAATTTTGTTCTGAACAAGATTGACCTTACCTAAACAGATAGAATATACTGTGTTACATACCATATACAGAATATACACTCTGAATGAATCACTTTACTCTCCTGTTAGCAGAGATGTTTTTAAAGGGTTATTCATCTTCCATTTCTAGCTCTTTGCTTTGAGACTAATCATACCCTACAAGTGCCTGTTCGTTTTCATTGACTGTTAACAGAGACAAAATGACCAGCTCATATGTAGGTGTCTGCATTTAAACAGATGAATCCCGTCCTATGTGACATATAGTTTAGCAGGGCCAATTGCATCTGGGAACCTGTGGGAAAAAAGATCCGTAAGACTGAGTCCTGTGCTTATAAGGAATGTCCTTCATGAAAAATGAATATTACCAAAGTTTATTCATCTAAATTTTTATATAACTCTTCCATTTATTTTAATATCATTTATAGTGAAGTACTATTTATGTAGACTCTCACATATAAGTATAATACCTACAGAATCTAATCTTCAAGTTATTGCTTGGGCTTTCAGGGTTTGGGATTTTTCCTCTCAGTAATTCTTTTGAAATTTGGAGAAGGTGCCTCTTGCCTGTGATTAACAAGAGTGTTACTTGTTCAGTGTTAGATTTTGAATCACACTTACTGATTTAATTAATGTTCTTTGTTTCTTTGTTTGTTTGTTTTATTGTTTTTTGGATTTTTTTGTTTGTTTGTTTGTTTCCCTTGTCCTGTTTAGGTTTTTTTGTGGAACACACAATAATATGGCTCTATATCTGTAGTTTCCTCCTCTTCCTCAAGTGTAGCTATCCTGTAATAAAGTGTTAGCAAAACTCCTTGGAGACCTCATGGACCTGCCAGGGACTTGTGAGCATGATCTCAGGCTTAGCTTGAATGCTGCCTCTGGATCTAGGTTGTGCTTGACTGGCCATTTAGATGTGCCTTAAGTCATTTGCCTATCCCATGTTCTTACAGTTTTTAATGTTCATTATAATTCCAGTAGCCAAGCCGAGATGCAGTGTTTGATCCACTGAATTGCTTCTTGCTGGACTGAGAGAAAGCACGTATTTTTGCATCAACAGGCTGGATGTGCTGAAAAGAAACATACAACTCCTCCCCAGATAGTTCCCTCTTTTAACTTGATGTATCTATACTTTACCTCAAATCTTTGTGACAGACAGGACAAGATAGCCTTAAATTCATACGAAAAGCCTCAAAATTCCTGGTATTTCAGTAGCCTGCTCTGGTACACTCACTTTATGTACGCTTATAAGCAGCTCCATATGTGTGTGCTATACCATAAGTAACTTGATGTTCTATAGAAACAGTGAATGTAATGGAGTAAGCTGTTGAAATAAAAGCTGTTTCTTGTCTTTTATCCTGCAGCTAGTGCAATTTTGTGAATTTTTTCAAAGTGTGCACTGAGTGCCATTTCCTTTTTACTGTTTGCAGGAGGCCTATGTAATGGTAGTTCTGTGTATTCTTTTTAAAAGTGAAATAGTGTGAAAAGAAAATTCTTACACTAGTTTACATGACTTTTTTATTCCTGAGATGCTCTGTCTGCATCATAAACCAGAAATTGTCAAAGGTAAAACTCCAGATATTGTTTTAAACCTACAATCTAATAACAGTTTATAACAGGTAGTGATTAACTCCTCCAAATATAAAAATGACAGGTATTTCAACACTGCTGCTTTTACTATGTGTTTTCTTGTGGCTTTCACATACAAAGCATATTCTTGATCAATGTGCAATTGGCCAAAGACAATGATGAATATCCTTTTGACATGGTTACTGCAGAATTGGGACTATGAAGATCCTGACTCTTTTTTATAGCAGCTGGACAACACAACTGTTAAATTTAGTTTTAAGAAGGTACATTTTCTTTATTCTTCTGTTGTAAATAAAGGTTTAGGTGTATGAGAGAAAAACCTTGTCACTGTGACTAAAATTAATGAGTATTTAATACGTGTTAAAACTTCATGTGGCATTTATATTTGCGAGTAATCCACTTAGTTATGTAGCTTGCTTGTTAATGTCTTTTTCATTTAAAAGTTTTATAGTGAGACACTAAATCTGTGTGCTGTTCAGGTAGCCATTTTTTTTTTTTATTCAACTTCAAAATAGATAAAAACCCTCAAGATTTCAGTTTTAGTATGGAATTAATTGGCAAAGTTTGTTGGGGTTTTTTTTATGCTATCTCTTGCTTTTCATTAAGATAACCTGAGATAGATAAAAATCTAATATTTTAAAAAATTACAGTCATCTGCAAAAATTCCTCTTCTTTTGGGGAAACTGGTTCAGCCAGAATCAAATTTGTTGTAGACATGTTGCTCCCATGTTTTTGCAACTAGATACAAGTTCCTAAAATACTTGTTAGAAATGCTAAAAAGTCAGTTCAGTTCATTCTTATCACATATTGTTCCCTCTAATTGAATATATATAGAATCTGTGTTTTTAACCTAATTTCTCAGATTTAAGAAATGAGCTCACTGTGATTGCAAGCTGTGATATTTTCAGAATTTGACCACTTTTCCAGAGTTATCGTAATAAATGCGAATGTCATTGGATGTCAAAATAAGACAGTCTTGAAAAGGCTACTATATCATTCTAGTTTTTTTATTTATATATATATTTCAGTAATTCTTTGCTTGGTGATAAGTTTGTCTCTAAGTATGTGGCATCATGGGTAATACAGCTGAAGTACTGCCTACTAGAGTGTTCAAGAAGCAAGCGGCTAACTGACAGATTTCCTATATTCTATGTGATTGTTACTCATAAATATAGGGAATATTGCAACGTAAACTATTTTTAATTTAAAGAATGAAAAAGAAATATAGGCTTTACTTAAAAGTCTAGATTAAAATAAATTTATTTTAATTATTTTGCCCTCCTTCCTCCTAACTGCTCATTAACATTAATGATCATTGTTCTGGGGAAAGGCAGATGCACAGCAGGATTTAGACCATGTCACACAGCAACTCCTATTTGTGTTCAGAAATCTTTATTTTCTCTTATGCACACTTGCAACTATTCTTAAATCTTGTTTTCTGACATAGAGTTTATGTAGTTTATGTGACTGTGACCTGTTCTGCTAGAGCCTTAAATGGCAGCAGAAAGAGGAAAGTTATAGCTTGCTTTTTTGTGAATATCTTTTACTTTTGTGTCTTCTTTGTAATTTATATCTCTCTTATGCCCAGGGCTAATGTGACAAGGTCAAGTAGTATTAAGTTTTCAGTAATGTCCTTTGTCTTTCTGGTTTGAATTTTCTTAGGAAAAAAATTAACAAAGAATGTCAGTAAAGGGAAAGCTATAGAATGACGGGGAAATGTTTTAACTCTCCTAATGCCACCGGCAGGCAAGGACAGTCCAGTAGACAATTTCTAATTCACCACAGCATACACTGATAAAGATCCAGAGAACTCACTATAAATAAAAAAAATCCCTGCATTATCTTTTGTCCCATATGCAAGATATGACATTTATTTTCCTAGATATTTCTGAATGTGTGAATCTATAATCTGAGTCATGGATTTTCAATTTTTGTAGTCATACTGTTAAGTCAATAATATCTATGATGATGTTTGTGTCAAATGTTAGATATATTTATGTACTATTGACTGATTGTGAAAATTTGTAGCAGTATGTACAGATCAACTTGTAAGGCTTTATGCTTTTTAGAGTTGTTAATACTTCCTATTTATTTGATTCCACGGAAAACTTCCATGGCAGTAGGGTAATAGAATTAAGTAGTATTAGAACCAGGAGAGCTTTGCAATGTAGTTTGAGAAAGAAATGCAAATATAGTGACATGTACTCAATTGTCTTTATATCTGTTTCTCTGAATTTACTCTTAAAATGTGATGTTGTATAGAAATACTTGTTAAGTGAATGTGAAAATTATTTTTTTTTCTGTTTTGCATTTGGTTATATTTTCAGTAAAATTAAAGAATCTACAACCAACATTTGGTCCATAACCTCATAGCCAGTCTAGCAGAGTAAAATTCAGCTCTGCCTTCCAGCTATAAAGCCTGTGCTGGAAGCACAACACAGTCACACATTTCAGCAACTAATTGTATTTTTGGCTCTGAACAATTTTAAGTTTTGTGGAGTGAGTGGGTTTAATTTTTTTGGAGGGTCGTGTTTCTGACAAAAAGAATTCTGACTTATACCTTTCAAAGGCACTACACTCTTAGAAAATATTGTTTTCTGTGAAAATTGGCATTCACAAACTGACCACATGCATTGCCATTTCTGTTACCTTTCTTTATGCTAGGGCCTTGTCCTTACAGGGATGAAACATGTTACCTAAACATATATTTCATTAAAAAAGATGCAGTTGATGTAGTGTGTGCTTTTACATAAACATTCTCGTTTTAGTTGATGATTGGGGTTTCTTACATCTTGATTTGAACTTTTCCTCCCTCTTTCATATTTAACATAAATCAAAATAAACTTTAACCTGAATGGTGATATTTGGCAATAGCATGGAAACTGAATGAACCATTCAACATTCTTGCATGAAAGCAAGTTTGTTAGTAAAGAAACTTGAATAACACTGAGCATTCCTCCTTTAGTAATAGTGATCATACATATCTTAAAGTCCCAAATCCTTTATGTAGATCAATGTCAGCTCAGTTTCTTTACATTTACTCTTCAATACTACAAATAAGATATTTTTTTCCTGTCTTTAATACTACTTTATTACACAAGAAAAGCTCTAAAAACACAAGAAGAGCAATTCCATAACTGTCTGTATAATTAGCACCTATCCAACACCATCTTACAGAAGAAGTAAGACAGGGGAAACGCTAAAAATGTATTACGGGACAGGGCAGCCTTGACCTGTTAAAAAATACAACTGTGACAACAATTTTGTTAGGTTTAGAATGTAGGAAGTAATGTACTTAGTGGAGAAGAGAAACAAACTGCTAAGAAGTTTGAGCAATAAGAAATGAAGGAAGAGGAGGGAAGACAAGCAGATTTTATTCCCCCATAAACAGGACCTTCTGTTAGTTCCATTCTAGTTATGGAGCCTAAAGAAAAGCCAATTGAGTTGTGTAAGTTTTACAAGACTTCAGATCTTCAGCACTAAATTCAAGAAGGAGAATTAAATAATTACCAGATAAAACAAAACATTAATGAGAAAATATTTAAAAATGAGCTACTGAGAAGACTAAGAAATACTTTAAAGATAAAATTTCAGTAATTAGTTCTAGCACCTTGGATAGCTAAATGAGCATTTTCTTCTGTAAGTAAGTAAATTGTCATAACTATAAAAGATTCTGATGCCTTCCTGTTTATGAACTGCTGTTTTATTTAATTTTAAAAAAATCTTTTTCTATTTTGTTCTTAGATTAACTGAACTTGTGCCTTTAAATTCATTTGTGTCTTTGGAAAAGCTGGATATCAAAAATAACTGCTTGTCAGGTGAGTTGTGTAAAAACACCATAAGGCCCCATCAAAAGAATTTCTTAGTTAAATTATAACTGTTTTGAATGGAACTGTTCATACGTGTTTATAAGAGACATTTATACAGAAAATATATACATATTTTCCAAACATGAATTAATTGTAACTGTATTGTATAGGTTACAGTATTGTTGTAGGACTTCGTGGTATTGGGTACATTTCATTTTCATGTAAGATTGTATGTGAAGTAATATAGTTCTGCGTTCTAATTTATATTTAGTTTATTTCCTACTATAACACAGACCTTAAAGATGTCCTTACATGGTTAAGTGGCTGTCATAAACTAAAGGAGTTATCACTTACTGGAAATCCTTTTCTCCAAGAAAAGAACTGGAGGTAAGAAAATAAATTGATTTGATAAATTAAAAAAATTAAAATCAGACAAAAAATTGATGTATGTATGTTAGTTAAATAGTAGAAATACTGCCACACAGTTTGAACAGTCTTGCTGATGTGACAGGTTTTACAGCAGCTAGAGAAGTAATTACTGTAATACTAGTTAGAGAAGGGGTAGTGTTTATTAGAAGAAAATGAATGATCAGAAAGAATGGTTGATTTTTCCTTAGTAGTTGAGACTTAGCCTTTTTTCTGGTTCTTAGAATTCCTTATCTTTGCATCAGAAATTAATAGCTCTTATAATTATGAAAAATATGTAGGAATAAGGCTGTCCTTTGCCCTTCAGTGGTGTATAATACTGAAATAATGATCTAAAAAATCAAAGAGCTGGTCCTAGAGACTATGTCTATATAGAAAAATAGGTAGGGTAGAAAAGAAACTTGACATATGAAAAGATATGCAGTTACTAGAATCCCTGAAATTAGTATTTATGATAGGATTGTTAACAGATAGGATTGTAAACCCTAGGAATAAAATGGTACATGGATAAGTGTTTTTATGTATTTTTTGTATATTGGCCGCAGTAATCAAGGTGTGGCCTCACTGGTGCTGAGTATAGGGGAGGATCATTGCCCTGGTCCTGCTAGCCACACTATTTTTGATATAGGCCAGGATGCCACTGGCTTTCTTGGCCACCTGGGCACACTGCTGGCTCATGTTCAGCCAGTTGTCAACCAGCACCCACAGATCCTTTTCCACTGGGCTTCTTTCCAGCCACTCTTCCGTAAAGCTGTAGTGTTGCCTGGGGTTGTTGTGACTCAGGAGCAGGACCAGCACTTTGCCTTATTGAGCCTCATTACCATTGGCCTCAACCCATTGATCCAGCCTGTACAGATCCCTCTGCAGAGTCTTCCTACCCTCCAGCAGATCAACACAACTGCCCCACATGGTGTTGTCTGTGAACTTACTGAGGGTGCACTTGATCCCCTCATCTGGATCATAAGTAAAGATACTAAACAGGACTGGGTCAATACTGAGCTTTGGGAATCCCCACTAGCTCCCAACTGGCTGTAGCACTATTCACCAGTAGAAGTCTCCTGGTTTCTTAAGAAATCCCCATGATCTGAAACCCCATTCATCCGTTAGTACCATGAAGACTTAAAATTGTCTGAGACAATTGCTCAGTGAAAGTGCAGTAGTGGTTTTTAATTTAAAGTGTTCTTCCTTCGAATTAATACTTTATAGTCTACAGGACTTCAAGATTGACAAGTTGGAAATGAAATTTTAGATTTTTAGGTGATATTTCAGAATACATGTGTTGAAATGGTAGATTGTATATTAGTGAACTGTAACTATAATTACATTAAATGTAGAAAGAAGCATTTAATCAGTAAGAATTTAAATCATTGCCTGTTTTTTCAGCTAAGGAAAAGTGTTAACATAATAAAATGTCCAAGGAAATTAAATGAGGCACAATAGCTGGACTTTCCTTTTCAGTGTAATTTAAATACATAGCAGATTTTTAATTAGAAAAATATGACTTTTTTAAGCTTAGTAATTTTGAAGAATCACGAAAATTATTATTTGTGTAAGACAGTTAAGGTAGGGCTTTACACTGCAATGTCACGCAAGAATGTGTTTAGATAAATTCTGTTCATATTTGCTATATTGTCTAGTGTAACGACAACAAAGTTTGGTATATGTGTTTTGGAGTGTGTGTTGCATGAAGAGGAAAAAAAAAAGAAAATGAAACTACCCTTATATTTTTTCCATTTGGAGACTTTTTGTACAAATTTATGATTAGTATTCTAGTAGAAAAAGCTATTTGAAACATTTAGTTGGAAATGTTTGAGTAGTTTAAAAGATACCTGTATAAGCACCTTTTTCATTGATTTGTTTGGTTTTTAATGAAGAGACGTATTTGCATTCCCATGGTTCCTGTAAGTAATTTCATTAATAAAATTCTGTGACTGTGCCAATATTTTAAATTTCCATTTGCATTGTTTTAATTCCCACTATTTTACAGAACTAAATCTTATTTCACTTGTAACCTGGAGGGAAAGGCTTTCTGAATTTCAATTTAACTGTAAGAACTGGCACTTAACCCAACAGAGCTTTTATGATTAGACAAGATTCATTTGTCTAAAGGATTTAAAGTATGGGATACTATAGAATATGGATTTGCTGAATACAGCATTGACTGTAACTTCAGGCAATATGTTCCAGTGAACTTTACATAACCCCTTGATACCAGCAAAGGAATTAGTTGTAAAATTTCCCAATCAGTTTTGTACTTTCATGTCCAGCCAGCGATAACACCAACAAAAGTGAAGTAGTAAGAAATTTCTCTTTAAAAATTAAACCCTGGGATCAGTCTGAGCACTCCTAGGGGAATATGTTTCAATGCTGTAATGATTAATAGAGCCTCTTAAGTGACAGAATATTCACCAGGAAGTTTTCACTAAATGAAATGTTTACTCAGCCCTTCACCAGGAGAAACCCAGCTGGAAAAACTAGAGATGAGATCCCATAGCTCTAAGACACAATATTTTTAGCATTTATCAACTTTGATATGGCACTTCTTTTTATAATTTCTAACCAATTTTGGTAATTTCTGTCTATGTGTTCAGGAACTGTTGACCTAAACCCATAATTTTATTCCCAATGTACTTCAGACACTCTTAGCCTTCATTAATGGGCAGTAGAGAAGGAAAGTTTTCTATTTGCAAAAAACCACTAATGTTCTATTGAGTTATTTGGAATATTGTAACTCATTCATAGAAAAGTTTTCTGATTTTTGAACTTAGTGTATGTTGTCTGAGCTGAGTTTAAAATTTTTGAAAAGTATTATCTTTTTAACAGTAGAGGGATTTACAGCTTACAATAAGTATTCTTAAGTGTTATTTAATATTCACTAAATGAAAATATTGAGTATTGATGTATTGATTTAAATAATTTTACAGTCTTCAAACTTTCAAAAAAATTGATCTGGTACAAGAAGTATGTGAAACAAGGTTGTAGTACTTGATTACATTTCACAGTAACCTAAACCGGACTTCACTGATGATACTTTTTTTTTGGTAGGTAGGTTTCTCCTACATGTTTTTTTCTTACATCAGTGGCCCCAACTGTCCTTTTTGTAGCAAAGAAAGTCATCTTTACTGTCATTTCTTTCACTGACACAAATTCAATATTTCAAAAGTGGATTTTTTTTTCCTGTCAGTCATACAGCATATCATGCCACTTTATGTGGTATATGCAAATGGTATAAGGGAGTAGAATTGACAAGATTTAGTATTTTGTGCAGTTTTAAAATTTAGATTTTTCAATGTGTCAGCAAAATCAGTACTGTGTCTTAATCCTGTGACTTAGTTTGCTGTGTTGCCTACTAATCAAACCCATTAAAGGTGCCTATACACAAGTGTGTCAAATTTTCCTGTCAAGTTTTGTGTAGGTAAAGTTCTAGCTCTATTGAATTGAGAACATTGTCAATGACTTTCTTGGTGTCAGCATTTCAGCAGTACTCTTTATGCTAACAAAATATTGAGAAGTCTTGCTATGTTCTTTGCTTGAGTTCTGTAGTTTATTAAGTATAGATTTTTAGTTAGCATGTTAACATATGAAGTAAGGGCAAATATATATAAATACTTAGAGGCTATCTGCATGTTCTGTCTTGTTATATGATTGTATCAGTATAATAGGTGTTTTAGCATAAGAATTTTTCTGTAGAACTAATTATGACTTTTTTTTTTCCCGTAAGGTCTTCCTTGTTTACGGTCCTTCCTTGTTTACAGTCTCTTGATGGTGAAGTCTTAACTTATCATACTTTACCCATAACTGAAAGAATTAAAGAATCAGAATTAAGAACTTTTCTGGAACTTTGTCAAGTTCAAATTGAAGAAAATATTCAACTGAAAAAAAAGGCTGCTGAATTGGAGTATGTATTCATGTGAATATAAATTGCATTCAGAAATCTTTTTTCATGTACTGTTAGTCAAGTTCTTCATGTCTTATTAATTTTACTTAGTTTTTTTTCCCTGGAAATGTATTATGAAAAGAAAGAGATTAGAATTGTTGACTTTAGTGCAAAGTCTATTTTCAACAGATATTAAGGCATGTGGGCCTTGAGTTTTGTTTCTTTGATTCAAAACCTGCAGTTAGTAGTACCTGAATGAATCTATGCGCACAACATAGCATGGTGCTATGCAGGAATACTGGCTTAAATACTGAAAGGTCTGTAATTATATTAACATGATTTCCAGCCTTAATCAAATCTAGTTTGACTGTTGGTGCAATATGCTCTATTTTTCTTTCTGAGTTTGTTTTCCATGTGCATATTATTCACATTCTAAGTACTTGCAAAAAATTTGGCCTCTCTTCTCTTAAGGTAGTGTATCAGATGGATCTGTTTGCAGGTCTTTGCTTTGGTCATACTTACCAGCTTTATCTCTATTACCATGGATAGTTGTCCAGTGACTTCAGCTTAGACCATGCAAGGGGTAATTTATCATTATTACCTGCTATCTTTTAATTGTTTTGTAATATCTAAATAGCTCAAACTTGCATGTTTCTGCACTTGGTAAAGTTGCACTCTTTCTTTCATCGTTGCTTTTCATTTCCTATCAGGTTCATAATACCTTTTTAGTCCTTTTAATATCCAACTTGTCTGTTAATGTTTGGAAAGATAATTTTCTTGATTCTGCCAGGTACTGGACTTCGTCCCAGAGCAAGTGAAGTATGTCATATTTGACAGTGTTTTAGTGTGAACTTCATTTTGCACACACTGTTGGTTCAGGAGAAGTATCCACATTTTTTTTTTGAGAATCTAGTTGTTTTGTATTTGCATGTAAACCTGTATATCCATGGCATCTTGTTACTACCAACACTTTATTACTTTGGAGTAATGTTGGCAGCAATAAAATCTTCATAGCTCAGAACCAGATTAATTTGAAACAAGGTTTGCATTAAGAATTAGATTGAAATTAATTTGGGAGAAATTACATAGTGCAGTTTTCTATGACAGATGTAATGTGTAGATGGCTCCTAAAGCTCATATATTTCTCCATTAAACCACCAAGATATGTCTTTTTCATGTCTGTGATTTTTGGCTTCTAGTTTGCAGGTCAGAAGCTGATACTTTCTAATTTATTTACCATCTTGATATGGTGTGTTTTTTTGTTTTGTTTTGGTTTGGTTTGGTTTTTTTTTTTTGAAAAAAGAAGAGAGAAAAAAAAAAGCTCACCTCCTTTATGACTGAGAAAATCTTTCCTTGTCTGATTTTTAGGACCTGTTTCATCATTATCCCATGCAAAAAAAAATGCTAATCTATAATTAGGATATAACTTGTGAGAGAATGGTAGTAGAATCTAAGGACCTGAATTTCACATGCATTTCTGCAAGATGGTAAAAAATGAGAAAGAAAGATGATATTAATAAAATTTTATGTTTTTTTAAACTGTGGTCTGCCTGAATGGACGTAAGTAAGAAAGATAAATAAGAAACTTGTTGGGTAGTCAGACTCAGACTATACGTTAACTATTAATAATTAATTAATAGGCTCATGCTGCTTTCTGGAGGCTGACTTGTACTTCTAACATCTTTTGTCAAAGAGTGGGAGCAGGAGATAGCGTGCACCCTTACCATGCTTGCAGATCATAGAAATTTGGAGGCAATGGTTTACATGCCTGAGAGGAGGGCTACCAGCCAGAAGGACGTAGACAAGCTGGGGCGACAGGTCAACAAAGCCTTGTAAATTCAACAAAGTGCAAAGTTCTTTACCTAGGAAGAAGGTAAAGAAAGCAGGCCTGCCTATTCCCAGGCTACTTGCTGAGTGGAAGACAAAAGGCCTTGACTGTGTCCAAGCACTCTTCAGCAAAACATTGGTCTTTAGCAATAGATTTTTAGTCACAAATCTAAAACATTGCACCATATGGACATCTGTAATGAGAATTAATTCATCTCATCCAAAATCAGTACCACTAGACATAATGAAAAACCTTTTCACTGTTGGAAGAGTGATGAATTGCAACATGTTGCCGAGAGAGGTTGTGCTGTCTCATTCTTGGAGATTTTCAAAACCTGACTGCATAAAACCCTAAGCAGCCTGGTTTGATCTGAGAGATAACCCAGCTTTGAATCAGAAGGTTGGACTAGAGACCTCCTGAGGTTTCTTCAGTTGGGAATTTTTATATGATTCTGTCTAAGTTTTGTTTGAAAGAGCCTACAGATATTTGAGAAGAACAGTAGTGGAAAGATGAAATTACTATGTAAACATATCTTCTTTTCTGAATATATGGTTTGAGTGGAGAAGGGGAGGGCAGGGTACAGGGAGGCAAGAGGGTTTGTGGGGTTTTTGAGATTTTGAGAATTCATTCACAATCTTTTAAATTGGTAACTTTGACATGATTGAAAAATATGGTATCAAATTTAGTCTTAAAATGAATTTCTTGTGTGTTTCTTTGTATTTTATGTTGACTAAAGTAAAATTTATGGATGACTTGAAAACCATTGAAAACTGCATTTCAGTAAAGGAACTCTAAAAAAATTTGTTTGTATATAAGCCTTAACATATATAGCTATTATATGTACATATTGCAATACTTTGACTGAATTAATATGACATTGCTAAAGAACAGGCCAACAACAAAGCAAACTTCTGTCTGTTTCACATCTTGCTAAGTTATAAGATCCTGGTGTGACCTCAAGTATGTAAGCTGCCAAAAGTAATCACTGCTTGCTTCCCTAATCCATGTTTCATGCACCACTGCTGCCCAGTTAAATTCTCTGTGCTGGTTTGTTGGGGTTTTTTTGAAACTTCTCTGTTGTTGCCATGATTAATAAGAAAACATTTTAAAATTGAATTTCTCTATTCTAATAAATGTTTTCTCTCACATATTCTTTAGATGACTTGTACTGAGTAATCATATAAAATAATATGACACTTTGGTTAGAGCAATTTGCTTTCAGTCATGAGATGTGCAGATATCTGGCCTGTGGAACTTGAACTTATAAATACTGTATGTGTAATACAGTGAAAATGACAGGAATTTCATAAATTGCTTTGCAAGGAGAGAATATGTAAACAGTGGTCTCTTTCATGTGTTTGTAAGGGACTTTTGTAGGCTGCAGTTGAACATCAGTAATGATGCTTATAGAAGCTTTCCTGAAGACAAATCAGATTTTACCACACTATTGCAAACAAAAGTTCACATGAATTGGGATGTACTATCTGACTGTTCCATGTATTATAATTATGAAAATCACAGTAGAAAGGGAAAAACATGATATTAAGCAAAATTTTAACTAGCACACAAATTAGCGCACAAAGAAGTAGGATATTTTTTATGATTTAGCTGCAACGGCTGGGAGAAAAACTGCCTTTCCTGATTAGAACTGGCTTGTTTTTCCACTGTCCCTTTTGCCTCTGAGAGATTTGTTCTGCTGACTTTTCCAGACTTACTGTCTCATTTTGACAAAATTATGCTCTTTGAATAACCTGGCAGTCATTGCATATACCATTGCAGTAGGAAATTCTGTACAAAGTGTGTCAGCTCTATAAGCAAGCTTCTACTGCCACCTTAAGCTTTATAAGTAACAACATTTTGGCTGGTTTAAACTCCACTTTAAGGGAGTTTAAGGGCCTTTAAGGATGAGTGACTTGTCCTTTTCCATATCTGTTAAGTCAGCCTGTGCATGAATCCTTATGCTGCCTAGGCACTGCCAGTGGGGGTTTTACTCCTTCCCAAACACTGCATGGTCCAAATTAACCACGGCAGTGATGGATACTCTTCATGGATTGATGTGAGGACTGAACTTACAACAGCCATTAATAAATGCCTGACTTCAATTTCCAAGTAGAGTAAAAGCTGATTCTCATGATCTTATCTTTCCTTAAAGTCCCTGGAAAATGCTAGCACAGAGAGATATGTTTGATTAAAAAAAGCTACAGGTAGCTTTCTGCTATTAGCATTTGTTTGTGGAAAATAATATCTTGGTCTTTAGGTAGTATCAGGGCCCCTACTATAGCACATGTATACATTGCTGGGGAAGACCCATCTCTTCCTTTTCTTGTTTATTTCCCCTTTCTCCCACTGCAAAAGCAGTGCATCCTTTGTGATTATGCTAAATCTTGCATGTGCCAAAAATTACTTTCACTTGTTAGGATCAAAATAAAGCTGTGAGTAGCCAGGCAGCCATTGAACATGAGGGAATGCACTGGACGCTATAAAAATGTTGCTGTAGCAAGACCACCATATTCATCTACATTTCATTACATACTAAGCAGGCAGACACTATGGATACTGGTGCTTCCATTTCTTGTTTTGTCTAGATGCCAATTTGCACTTAAAACCTTGGTTGTATCATAACCAAGAAACAATTCCAGAAGATTTAGTGTCACCAGACCCCTCGACCTATATATATAGTATGGGAAAAGGTATAAAAGGCAAACGGGAAATTTACATTAACTGAAGAGGCAATACTGTGGTATCAAGTCTCAATACTGTCATATTTCCTACGTTGTCTTCTTTCCTTCCTTGTATATGGTTTTTTTCTATTAAAGAAGTAAACCAGTCCTGCATATTTTCCATTAGAGCAGCTTCCTTTCTGTGGTTTGAATAAGCAATCTTCAGGAGCAGGTCTGTGGTATCAAGAATGCAGGGCTGTTGAGCCACTGAGAAAGTTGCAGTGCATTGATAGGATGTCTGAAATCCCTGTTCTCCTAAGGAATCCACAAGCTGACTGCTGCTTACTACTCAGGCCCCATCACAGTATTTGTTTTCTGTGCTTTGGAGCTTCACCTTTTCAGAACACCAAATACAGTTACCAAGCCACTTCATTGCTCATAATCCTCTGCAATGTCACTTCAGCTTCCTTTGTAATTTTTTGAAACTTAAGCTGATCTGACTGCCTGAAAGGAAAGCCACTGGTAGAGAGATCAGCCTGAAAATCCTCCAACATCAGTTGCAAAGTGCCAGGGAATGTATCAGCTGGGAGAGGGTATGTGCCCACAGTGACAAGACTATTTTGCAGCCACTGTTTGGAAAAACTGTCTCAAAAGCAGCCTCTGTGAGAAAAAACAGTAATACCTGCTCCCTGGTGACCACAGAATTACTCCCTGCCTGAATTTTCAATTCCCATCAACCTCCTCTCCCATTTCTGCTTGACATATTCATAGGCACTGGAAGGGTGAAACAGCAGCTTGAGATACCCTGCACCTGTCAAAGGAGAGGATGCACAAGTACTCGATAAACAGTTAGGGTAGTTTGTTTTTCTTTTTCTTTTTTCCGGTTCGTTTTTTCTTTTTTTTTTGACAATGAACATGGATACTCAGGATATGCTTTTCATGCAAAAGTTTATTTTGCCCAGTATATAAAACATGCTGGGATTTTCTTTATTATTCCAATTTTCAAACAAGTAAAGAAACAAACCAACAAGAAAAGGAAGCAAAGAAAATGGAAAGAAAAGTTGGGCATGGACTTTTTGTTTGTTTGGTTGATTTGTTTTTGGGTTTTTTCCTCACCATCATACTTTTTGGAGAAATTTGGTAATGATCTTGTACCAAATTTATCTTTTAAAATACTTTAACTTATTTAATGTATTTAACTAAAGTATTTAACTAATGCTTTAAGTATTTTCTGTTGAAGAAATTGCTATTATTATAGTATGTTAGATCCTTAAACAAATGTACAGCTATTGCACAAGGAGTTGTACGCTAAGCTGTGTGGATTTGGCTTCAATATAGCATTGAAGCTGCACTAACAGTAAGATCTTGTAAGAATTGATTAATTATGTTCCCAAAAATCTAAAATGTTCTTAGTTCAGCTTCATTAGAGTATATAATTATAATGCTAGTGAGTCTTTTCACAGTAAAACCTTATAAAAGCTTCACCTTTCAAGAGGTGAACAAGAAGGAAAATCATGTTACTTGTAACTGTAGTTTTAGAACCTGATTTTTCCAGACTTACAAGAAAATTTATCTTATTTCTACTTTTTCTCTTGGATTGCTGTCCTACAATAACTTTGTGCTCCGCTGAAATCAGCACCACATTACAGATGTCTGCATCTGTTTATGGTATTAAGGAAAAAGGTTTTCATTATTTCAGAAATACTTGCTACCTAATACAGTGGAAAAACACCATCCAAAGTACAGAGTGCCATCTGAATCTGTGACAATTAGTTCATATTTACTCTTTCTCATCATTTACAGAGTGTATCACCAAGGCCTAATGAGAGCCAGACTTCCTAGATCAGCATTGGTTCAGTCTAGGACTTTCCCTTATATTGACAAAAATGTCTATACTTAAAAGTTTCTGTTTTCCTAAATTCTCTCTAGACACTGGGGTTTGTTGCTTTAGTTCTTATCCAAATTTTAAAATTATTGTTATTTTTATGTTAGTTTTTGTAGTTCCCAGATCAAATTGGATTATTAATGCAGTTACAGGATTTATCGCAAATTGCCTCAAATCCTCTAAATTTTTTGGCTTCACATGCCCCTAACCACACAGCAAATTAATAAAGAAATGTTTTCCCTAGTGCCTATTTTAAAAAGACTGAAAACTTCTTTTTTTTAAAAAAGGGCAAAATAAAATAACAAATCTATGTGAGTATATTTTAAATATGTCCAAAAAAAGGCAAATGCTATGAAGATGTATAAGTGCTGAAAATGAGTTTCCAATCAGAGTAATTGCTATTTTCTTAAGAATATGGAAACATATATGGATACTTGAAAATGCAAGGTATTTTAAAAAATAATAGAGAGAATATATATATTTTCTAAAGCATTCTTACAGTCAGAAACACATTTTTGTCTTTTTTTTCAGAATTGCCTCTTCTTTTGATTCTGCACAGGGACAATACTGGTATTTTAATCAGCTGATGAAACTTAGTATTAAACACCGTTACGCACATGAGCATGGTGAACTAAACATTACTGACAGAGATGGACCAGAAGCATTTCAAAATCGTTTAGAGCAAACATCCACTGGCTGCCCACAGGAAAATAACCTCTTTATCATGGGTGTGACAGAAAATAAACAGGTCTTGTTGAATCCTTCCAAAAGATGGATTACTACTGGAGATATTCAGGCCACATTCATTAACTCCTCCATACCTGTGCACCAAAAGGAAAATAAAGAAGATCAGAGAGTGAAGCAGAAGAGCACTGAATCTTGTATTAATTACAGTGGGGAGAGCAACGGCAACAATAACACGTCAGCCCAACTCACATCGCAACAGTCAGAGATAGTAACAAGTAATATGGGAAGAAATCTCCCTCATTTTGAGAATGATACGGAAAGGTAAGACAGATGTCAGATTGCTTTCAAATAGCTTATACAGATAGAGAATAGGAGTGAGAATTTCTTATTTAGAAAGAGGCACAGAACTTGTAAGTTAATATTTTTAAGCTTATTAGACAATAAGTTATATTAAGGTGTTGCATGTTAGGCTTCCATATTAACAAGAATCCTTTATGGTATTCTGTCAGTTGATGTGGTAGAATATATATATGCAAGCACTTCAAATAATTTAAAAATACTGTATAATAAGAGAATTTGAAAACTTTCTCTTGGTTTCCTACATTCTCCTTCTTTTTTGCAATGATGTTATGACACCAGTTAAATGACACATACAGTGTTAGGAATGCAAATGCTGGATATTTTGTAGGAAATTTGGAGCAGTTTAACTACAAACTAGTGTAAAGCCATTTTGCTATTTTGCAATTCATTAGACATTCAACATTCATCTGTGTAGTCCTTACAGTCAGTACCATTTAGAAGGCAAGAGGTAAAAGTGCCTTAAATCTACTATCCTACTCCCTTGACCTTAGGCCAGTCTCCTCCTGTTGTGATGAGTGAAGAGCTAGTGGCCTGCCCTGCTTTTGGTACTCCTCCAACATGCCTCAACCTGCTTTTTAAAAGTAGAAACAGGGGTGAAAGGCCAGTTAACTTCTTCTGTGCCCCCAAATTTTCTCCCACATGAAACAGACTGGTTTATTACCTCTTTGGAATGTGTTTGCTGCTGACTTGTATGGATTTAGAGTACAGTCAGGGGACACAGAAGCTGATTTTTTGCCCTAAAGGGACAAGAATGCAGTTACAGTTTCATAAGAATTCAGTTCAAAAATAGATGTCTTGAGAACACTGTGAAAAGTGGTAATGGTGGGTGTGCTTCTTTGTGCTGTTTATACTTATGCTAAATAGACAGTAGTGCTTAGTAGGTACTTAAGACGCTAATAATTTGTCATAAAATTTATTACTCAGGAAGACCATGCAATTCATCATTACCTCTCAACAAGCTGAAAGCAAGAGTATAGTAGTCTATTGCAGAAGACAAATGCTTAAAAAAATATTTTTTAAATAGTTCATTTACTTTTTAGCTAATGTTTTAAATGCATTCTATGTTTTTGGAGATGTCTCTTCAAAACAGAATGCAACCCATTTTTTGTGTTTGTTTTATAATTCAGCTACTGCTTATAGATGCAAAGCTTATAAAGAAGTCATTTTTGTGGGTTGGTAAACTTAATAAACACATTTTGGGGGAAATCTGTCTTGACCTCTGAAGTGACCTTTTTTTTTTTTGCTGACTGCTACTCTTCTATTTAAATAGATGCATGGCAGAAGGAAAAAAATTTTGTGAAGATAGGAGGGGGAACTTAGATGTCTTTTCCTTAACCCACCATCCAATTGAAATGAGTATTTTGGAGAAAAGGATTCTAAGGTAGTAAAGATAGTAAAGCCATAATGCGGAGCTGACAATAAATTTTTTCTCCATCAGTATAAATTCATTGAATGTATGTTTAGAAATCTCAATCTAAACACCCTGTAATTAGTGGTTGTTAAAAAATTATCAAATTAGAAAATTTACACCAGTAACTAGTGGCCAGTAGCCTTAAATTAAAGGGTAAAAGCAGGCAAACGATGAAATTGCACTTTCTCTGTTTTTCCCGTCTCCATTGTAAATATCTGTCTCATGCAGTTTTCAGCATATATCTCTCTTTAGTGCTTGTTGTTTTGTCTTTGAGGATTTTTGGGTTTTTTTTTTTTGGTTTTGGGTTTTTTTTTATGCAGGCAGTGGGAATAAGTGGACCCTTCCAATAATTTATTCAGTCATTGTTAAACCACTTCTGCTCCTAATCCTCCCTTTGAAGACTCTTCCTTTACAGCGATTATAAATGGAACAGAGCCCAACGGAGGTTAGTCCTCAGATAACTGAATTTCAGAAGTTATGTGATGTGAATATCCTCCACTGTTTCTGAACATATATGTCACAACTGGATTGTAATTTTTTGTTTCATGGCAGAGTTTTTCTTTTGTCTCAAAGCACAGTGCTATGTTTTATGGTTGTAGTTTGGCAGATATGATAATCCGGTTGTACTGGTGAGGCTATGTCATTCATAAAGGTATTTATTTTTCTATGAGGCTACATATGGCAGCATCAGTGATCCAGTCCCATTGGCGGCAGTACCATGCTCAGAGAAAATATGACTCCAACAAAACTGATAATCATCAGTTTATAGAAGCTTTGAGACAGAAGCATGAAGCTGCCACAGTAATCCAGGTTGGTTTATGGTATTCTCTTTACATATTTTGAAAATTTAATAAGAAAAAATCTTACTCATTTTGTGCACTTGTCATGTATCTATTTTTGGTTATGATTTTATTAATAATTTCATAATTAAACATTTTTTGTTTTACAACATAAGCCTGATGTTTCTAAAAGTGAGACTTCTTTACAGAAAGTTTTATAGCAACATAAAAATATTTTCCCTTTTCTCACCAAATATTTTCCTGAATTATTTTTGCGTGGTTTAATTCTAATGTTACGCCTAAGAGATACTGTGCCCGTGTTCTTACCGAGGTATGTCTGTGCTATTAAAGTGATAGATGCTGCATAACTAATACATAATGTCTGATATCTATACAACTGACTACTCTTCCTGTCTCTTCTATCCTCTCTATCCATTTCCTTCTTTCTCCATCTCCAAAAACCAGGATCGCTTCATCTGTATTGCCCTTGGGAATAAATCATGGCCTAGGCTACCGTATGGTAGATACCGAGCTGAGAGCAGTTAAACAGCATGGATTATTGTGTGAAAGAGTTGAAGTCCATGCCTTGATTCTATTCAGTTTGCTAACCAGATACAGTATTTGCCTGCCAGGTTTCAAGGGTTAATGGTTTTTTTTCTACATTTTGCAGGAAATTGACCCTGTGTTGTTTTCATATTTCAAGTTAACTTAGAAACATTCCATATTGGAAGTCTTTTATAAAAATATCAAAAATGACAAAGTGATTTAGGAGTAAAAATATGTTGCAGGAGTATATTGTGTAGCTAGCATATTAACAATTGTTCTCCATAAATTTATTTCATCCATTTTTGAACATATATATTTTACCTCTACTGCATATTAAATTGATGCGTTTCACAAATTCGAATAGTGAATATGTGCTTCTTTTCATTTAATTCAAGCATGACAATTTCCAAAGTGTGTATGAAAATAAAGTCTTCTATCATCCATCTTCTGTGCATTTCAGATTTTTAGATCTCTCTTATATCCATCCTTGCATACAATTTTTGTAAATAAAATTTGACTGTTTAGTCTCTTTTCACACTACTCTGTAATTCTTTCTTTTTGTCCCTCTCTGAACCTCTGCTGCAATGTTACAATCTTTTTTAAAGGAGCAACTTGAACTGAATTCCATAGGCAGATATATAATGAATTTGTACAGCATGACAGTTTTCCTCTTATTTCCTAGGAACTACTAAAATGTAATTTTTCTCTTTGATCATGACTGAGCACTGACCTGGTGCTTTCATAGGTCTGTGGTAGCAGCTGCCTTACAGTTTATCCTTCTGCATATATCATTAGGACTGCTTTTCTCCTTTGCATTTGTTAAAACTATTTGTGTTTGTCGAATGAAATGTATTTGTTATTTGATCACTCAGTAATATCAGGGTATTTTATCTGGACGCTTATGAAGATCTGTAGGAAAATAGCAAAAATGAAATTGTAAGAAAGCAGTTCTAATACATTTTAAAATTTTTTTAAAAATCAGGAATTATGTGTATAAACCTAGTAAAATTTTCATTAATTTACATGGTTAGACAATCATTTTCTAAAAATTAATGAGCTAAATGGCAAGTTAGAATATGAGATTTACCCTTCCTATTTTCATGCCTTTATTGCAAAACCATTAAAGGTGGACAACACCACTTCTTTCATGACAGTGAAAAGTTTTTAAATGCTTAGTGCATCTTGAATTCTTATGTTGTCAAACACTGATTTTGGAGAAAATTGCTGTCTTGAATTTAGTTTTTTTAACTCTGTCTATGTAATTGTGATCTCTGAAATGTATTTCCTGGATCTGATTCTATGCTTGACATGTGTTCCTAACACCCTTGGTCATTTTCTAGCACTAATGTGCTCCTTCTTCTTACAGATGATTGTGCCTATTGGTAATATTTTTTTTAAGATAAAGATCATAGAAATTTAAGAAAGAGTAACTGACCTAGGTCAATTGCATGAGATGTCTTCAAGAATTGCTACTTGTAAACTATAAGACATTTAGTACAACTGTATTTTTATTCTCAGTAATTTGAAAGTTGACACTCAGGTTTTTCTTCTGTAGCCTTTTCTTTCAGTTTATAATAGTCCCTGAAGGAATTGTCAAATAATTAATTAGTTGACCCATGTTTGTAGTTGAGGGAGTTGCAGGATTCCTTTCTGCTTACTTGTGGAGAGCCTCCTGAGTACTCTAAGCTTTAGACATATGCTGGCATTTAATTTGTCTTGTAGTTTTAAATGTCACATAAAGTTCAAAAAACAGATCATTGAGCTATTAAACAAAGGCCCAAGATGTTTTATCTTCCTAATGGGATAACATAGAGAATCTGGATTTGGGTTTGATCTATGGCTTTGTATAACATGCTTTAAATTTTTTGTTTAGGCATTTTGGAAGGGTTTTCTTTTGCGGAAGAAACTGGCCAGTGCTCTTGCAGCTGTTAAAAGTGATGAAGTGGAGGATGAATATGAAGAAATAAATGTGGATGCTTTCACCTTTTCTGAAGTAAGCACTGTCATTAGGATAAAATATTCATTGTTCTTGTTAAGCAATCATGTAGGTGTTTGAAATGAAAGAAATTGAAAGGATTACCAAGGCTAGAATTAACACATAGGATGTCCAGAAATAAAGATGCATTTATTATATATAACTGATTTAAATGTATTTGTCCTGGATTAATTGCTTCCTGCTCTTTGAGATGCTCTGGTAGTTACTGTGCTATTAATGTCACACCCACCATAGAACCGCATATATTTCTACAGTTAAAGCAATCAAATGACAATAAAGAGAAAGCTGCTTTTGTTCCGAAGTTTTTGTATTTTTAGTATTTTAGTAACAGATTATATTGTCAACAATATTTTAGTGTGTATTTTGTTCATTTTCATGACAGAATGGGAACAATAATATAGCTATAAATAGTGTTCCAGTATTTCAGTAAAAAGAACACATCCCCAAAACCAGAGGTGAAGCTTATATGTAATGTGCTAAAAAGGTCACAAATACAGAAAAAAATTATAAGAGAAATACAGTTAAAACAGAAAAAAACCCCAAACCCAAGACTTAAAAGGTCTGTAATGCACAAAATCCAGAAATTATTGCTAATAATTTTTACAAGTTATATAAAGTTAATAATGGTCTTTTAGTTTCAAAAGGATTGAAATGGATCAGACATTTCCATTCTAAGAAATAAAAGCAGGTTCCAAAGGAATTTGAGGAATACTGTCACTTTCAAAAATGAGTTTAGCTGTACTTCAATAAAAATGTCTACAGGTTCAATATTGTCCTTCAGTAAACAAGGAAAAGAAACTTTAAAGGAATGTTGTCTTTTATAGCCTCAAAAGACAGTCTACATGGGAAGTTCTAGACCTTGTACGCATAGTAAGTAGTAAGGCAGCTGTTGATGGCTTACCTATATATTCATTTGGAGCATTGCTTTCTATAATTGTTCACATTCATTGGCTGCTTTTTTTTTATTTTAAATGCTTTCAGGTAAAGCAAAGCAAACTGACAGCACTGTGACCATCTGAGGCCTAAGAGGATGTGACTGAGATTTTTTTTCATGAACCCTTTTTTCTGAATGTGCTTATTCAGCTGCTGTGTCTTTGCCAGAGCCATTTGTCAATACTCCACTTTGTAATTTTCCAAAGGAGATTGATGTGATAGCCCTGCTACTGCCTATACTGGCAGGACTAGGTCCCATTTATAATCACATGTTTGTGCGGATCATAGAGTCTTATGAAATCAAATACGTTGTTGACTGGTGCAGTGCAGTTTACAGTTGATGAGTCTTTGGTCATCTGAGTATCTTCCTTCTTTTGCCAACCCCTCCCCATATAAAACAGCTGGGCTTTGTATGAAATTGTTACCCTTGACTTGATGACTTCGGGTAATTTTTTTTCTTCTCCCTTTCAGCAACTATTTTAAGATACATTTTCAGAATTACTGGCTTATTAAAGAGCATGCGAAATGGTTGAGGCAGAAGTCCCAAGAATCATTCGGTAGACAGGAAATGTATGCGTGTAAACATAGAGATCTGGCTTAAATTTTAGGATTTTTTTTCATTTTAATTTGAAATATATATACAAAACAGTTTCATTAGCTGATGTTCTCTGATCCCTGGCTTCTTTCTGAAATAATAAGAAGCAGAACATCGAAGGTTTTATTTCTTCACACAGGAAGGAAGTATCTGTTCACATATTAAAGAAGGAAAATATCCTGTTTGGAATTATTCAGCCAGTAGGCCAGAGTCTTTCACACTGTAATTCAGTTGACCCATTCTTGTTTCACTCTGTTTGGCCCAAATAATCTTGTGGGTTTTTTTGTTTTCTCTATTTTTTTTAAAATTGCTAAACTGAACTACATAGACAGTTTTGTTCCATCTATCTGTCAGCAAGACAATCACATTTGGGCAGGTGCTCCTGAGGCCAGGGAGAAAAAGAAGGGGTGGAGAAGGCAAGAAAAAGAAGCCCAGCTCATTTCAGGGAAACTTGTACTGTATCACCCTCTGGTGTTGCCACACATTCTTTCCTTTTTTTTCTTTTTTTTCCAATTTTCATTGAGTGTATTAGGTAAGAAATAAAACATGGGTTTAAGGAGAAATTCTTGAGAAGTGTTTAGGTTCAGATGATGACAGGTGAACTATGAATTGACATTTTTATTTGCACAATATGCCAAAGGCTAAAATAGGGACTGAGGTCAAATAAGTTACTCAAGCCCCTAGCTTTTTGTGATGAAAAATATAATCTGTTTTCTACAGGGCAGTGTGAGTGATAAATTTACAATGTACACGTCTGTGAAGAAGATCCTGTGTTCAGTGAGTGAACATTTCAATGTTTAAGATTGATGATTGTAATTAGAATTATACCCTGCAATATTTGTAATTTTTTTTTCTTTTTGTTTTCCTTTTTTTTCGTTTTCCTTTCTTTTTTTTTTGCAAATATCTGTCATGTTTGTGCTGAAAATTTTGACTGGGGGAAATCTGTGGATTAACTGTGATGGGCATACACTCTGCACTGCCTAGCCCAGACTAGCTACTCAGTACTAGGTTGCCCCTTTCCATGTGTCTTTAGCTCTTTCATTCTCTGCAGCTGGGTAATACCAGATGACATGGACTTTCTACTTCTGCAGAAAAAAGCCACAGCAACTTGAAACAGTCAGTACTTCCTACTCCTTCCTTTCTGTCCTCAGTGTTTTACAGCAAAGTGCTGAAGCAGAGCCAAATAATGACACATGATACCAGTGGCTATCTGTTGTGTCTCAAACAAGTGTGTAGGGAGGAGTACATATTGCTGGGCTAAGAAATCCCATATGCTAGAGTGTGAAGGAAGTGAAAAATATGTGAACACCATTTTGCACTGCATATTTCACAGTTGTATAGTGAATGAAATGAGAGAGAAGGGCAGAAAAACCTTTCCTTATTGCAAACTGATGCAAATGTATTAAATCTTGTCCCAGTTTTTTGGGTTTTTTTTTTTTTTTGAATAGCTCACAGTTTTATCTTGTGGTCATTGTTTGGGTTTTTCTTATACCGTTATGTAAATTTCAGTCATAATGATTTTATTCAGTATTACCTAGCATTCTACGACATGACTGTTTAAACTACTTGCAAATATCACAATGTAAGAAGTCATCAAGCATCAGTGTGCATTAAGTAACTGTTTAATATCTTCATTGTAATCTCAGCATTCCCATTGCTCCATGGAAGGTGAGACTGTGGAACAGCATCAGGAAAACTTTAGTCTTTGCCAAAGATCTTCACTTTACTTCATTTATGCCTGTTGAGCAGTGGTATATTTTTAGTAAAAGTTTGACACCATATCTCATGAAAAACGGTTTGCATGTCATTGGACAGGAGGAATGACCTTTATCTTGTTCACAACAGCATGAATATTTCACCTGAAAAGTTACTGATACCTTCTTGTATTCATATGAACTCCCATGCATTGCCCAAGACATTCAGAGGCAATTGATGGCAGTAGCGTTTTGTGTCTGTTTTATTGTGCATTGTCAAACAGGCTATCCCAGATCAGATGAAAGATCTGGCCAACAGATGTTTCAGAAAGTATGAGCCTGGTATTTTGTGATATTTTCACGTCTTTCATGTGGACTTTGGAGAATTCCAACCTATATGCTCCAGAAGGCGGATCTTAAGGCAAGCTTTCATCAACAGTCCATCCATGTAGCAAACGATCTACAAGGCAGAGCTCACTTTACCTCTGGTGGACAAAATGTGACAACACATTTGCTTGACACAGTTCTTACTTTCTGTACCATCTAAATATAAGCATTATTGTTTTCTTGATGTGAATATGATGTGAGCCAAATGCAAAATGGCTGAACTTGCGAATGTGTCAGAAAGCTGAATAAATAGAATATGATGAGTATTTAGACAATTCTTTACCCTGAGCAGTGATCACTGAATAAATTACTGTTTTTCTACACTGAGTAAGCATATGGACACATCCTGTTCTCATCAAGGTAAGTATCAATATTGATGATTACGTGGCACAGAAAGTAAGTACTTTATTTTTCAAACTTTAATTTTTTAATTTAATTTAAATTAGTGTAGTTGTACTTTTTAAAAAAGAAAGTCACTTTGTAAGTTGCAACCAAGCTAAAAAGAAATCTGCCACCCCTTTATTCATCAAAGGGAATAACTGTTGCCCTGAGACAAAGCATTTTTCTGCTTCTGAGCTTGATTATGCAGATTTTTAAAATTCCAGTCTTTTTGTCGGCTTTTGAAATTACTGACCCGGAGTTTTCTTCACTTCTTTTGCATATCCACACTCAGACACATAGTCATTCCTAATTTTTTGCTTGCCTTCCAAAACATCTAGGTAGCAGTTTTCTTTTTCTTTTTTCTCATATTTAATTTTTTGAGGGGTGGGAAGAATGAAAACTACCTCATGTGTGCTAACTCTTAGAAAGTAATTAGAACAAAAATTTCCTTATATCTCCCACCTTTAGTATTCTTATTACATATCCAGACAAGACCCATACAATGTATTTTGTTTTCTTTGCCGATAATCCTTCATAATGTGCTTTGTCTCAGGCTGTGAGCTTGTGACAGTGATGGCTGTTTTCTGGCTAGTGCCAGGAAATAAGTATAGCCTATGGATTAGAAGGTCCCCATAACGTTTCTTGTAGCTTGACACTCTTACATGTGTCTAGCTCTTGTAATTGCTTATAAATGTCAGATCAGGATCCAGCTTTTCTATATTGTATGCTGCAAAGAATATAATCCTTTTTTCATCAAATATAAAGTTGCAGTGGTGTAGAAAAGCAATAAAGAGTCTGATGAAAATTTCATTAGATATATCCCCTTCTTTTAAAAAGGAGGGGAAAAACTCAGGCCTAATGAATTATCAGACTTTTTTCCATGAGTGTTTACAAATGATCACTTGATATGTTCCCCTTTCTTCAGCTTCTGTGTTAATGAATTGCATGCCATTCTCAGTCTGTGGCATCAGCAGATGCATAAAACTTCTACCTCTTTCAGCAATGATGCTTATCTTACATGCTTACATTCTTGTTTTCTAGTTATCTGATAGACATTCTAGTCTTAGAAGTAGATTGTTGCAGTAGCTGATAAAATAAACACAAACACAACTATTAGAAGTTGTGGCCATCACTAACACTCCATCTTCACAGCTCATGCAAAACATGCTCTGACTGCTTTCTGACCTTCTGCAATGAGATCTCCATTCTTCATACCATCTGAAATCCTGTTAATTTTTAAACAGAACCTATCTTCACGGTTTGTGTCTATCCAGTTCTTGGTTAAATAGCTACATTCAAAACAAATACTTCCCAAAGGAAAGCCCACTAATGATGCATGGCACTACAGATACAATTTGGAACCTCTATGTAGCCAGTGTTATAGTATTTTTCTAAATTTCAATTAGCTTCTATGAAATATCAAAGTGTAGTAATGTAATATAAATTACACTTCCTAGTCTTATTTCTCTATATACAAAGTCATGCATCGGAATTGAATAAACAGGCCAAGCAATGAAAAATGTATCAAAGTGAAAAAAGATTTAGTTCCTTGAATTTTTATCTCATTACTGTAGCCTCATAGAAAAATTGTTCCAATCTAAATGCATCATTGCATATATGGAAGCAATAATATGGTCGTCAGTTCTTCTCAGTGAGTACATATGCATCTAGACTCTTTGAAAGTTGAGCTAAGGATCTCAAATTATTGAATCTATCTTCCCTGTGTTCTTTAATTTTTGTGAAATGTTAAGATTGATGTTTTAGTACAGGTACAGATTGTGTTTAAAGTGTCTAGTTAGTTAAATGATATTTAGCATACCTTGATTTCCATTAAAAAAGATTTTTAGTAGTCCCTGTTTACAAATTTCAGGAGCTATCCTAAATGATACTCTGTGCTCTGTGAGAAGAGGCCATTGATACAGAGAATACTGTAATTGATTTAAATTACAGTACTTATGGAGGAACCAAAGAGGAACATGAGATGTCAGCTTCTGGTTTTTTTCTACACTGAAGTCTAATACATCATTGCCTGGAGCTTGAAGTCCTTTTAGAACATAACAGGTGTTACCCAATTGCAGCACAGTTTACCTCCCCTGTGCATATACAAGTCTGAAGGAACAGGTAGGGTGGATCCAAGAGGGTTGAACAAGCTGCCTTATGTCATTTTGAGGTCATTTTCTATCATTTTTGAAAGATCACCAGAACTGGCAAAGGTTGCTGGTGACTGGAAAAGGGCAGACATCACACCCATCTTCAGGAAAGTCAAGAAGAAAGATCTAGAGAACTAGATGCCCATCAACAGTATCTCATTTCCTGGGAATGTTTGGAGCAAATGCATGCAGAAGCCAGTTGTAAAGCCATGAAACAAGATGAATTGAAAAAACAACATGGGTTTACCAAGGACTAGCCAACTTCATTGTTTTGTGTCACAAGGTAACTGGCACTGTGAATAAGGAGCGTGCAGTGCATATTGCATGCCTTTATTTTAGCAAGGACATTGACTGTCTCCCCCAGTCTTATTCTCAAAATGTGTTAAGATGTGTGTTTGGCAAGGAGACAATAAAGGTCACTGGCAAACTGACAGCACTACCAGGGTCAAATAGTTGTGCTCTGTGGTGCAGAGTCCAACTTTTGGACAGTAATTAATGAAGCCCGTCATAGATGGTAGGCAGACCAAAATTGTTAAAATTTTAATTAGCAACCTGTATGTTGTAACAGAACGCAATCTCGGCAATTGTGCAGATTCATTTGTGCATAATTTATTTCAAATAGAAGAGGCAGTGCTAGGGACATGTAAGGAGGACAATATAAGTGAAGCTGAGAGATGAGTGAGATTACCTTCTTTAGAAGTAATCATTTTGTACTGTAATTAGAGATTTTTTTAACGTAAGTTTAAAAAAAAAAAGTGTGCTAAAAAGTGTGCTTATAACTTAGTCCTTCTTTGCTCTTTGTCTTCCAAATACTTTTTTGTTCTTGTTTCAGAAACAGAGACTTTTAAGCAAAAAGGAAAAGTTGTCTGAATAAAATCTCTCATGTGATCTGAACTTTGAAACATTTTAAAGGTTAAATGACTATAAACTTGTGACTAGTCTATTTTTTATTACGCTGTGCTTCTGCCTGACGTCCCTACTTTTGACTGCAAGCTGAAATTCACCTTTTTTTTCTATTTTGTTTTTAGTGTTTATTACCCGAACTTGATAGAACAAGTTAATTTTGGGTTATGTTCCTTTGAAATTGTGTATTCTTCGAATGCACAGTATTTAAGGGTATGGATGAGGGGTTCCTTAGCTGGCTTTTTTGTTTGTTTGGGTTTTTTTGTTTGTTTATTTGTTTTTTTGAAAGTTTTTAATTCATTGACTGTGAAAGTTTTGTTTGTTTTCACAGAAGAAGAAAAACCTGGAAAAAGGCTTATAGGGACATGGCACTAAAATATGTGTCGTATCAGAGTCAGAGAGCGAAAGTCCTGAAGATTCTTGTCATTTTAATGGAGAAGACTATATCTGGGACCTTAGACCCTTTTTGAGGGTGGCCTGAAGGTTCCAGGAGCTTGATGTTTATTGAGATGGTTGGGAGTATACATTTTGAAAGATTTTTGAAGCATACATTTCTGATGCTTACTTGAATCATGTCTAACATCTGTAGTTGAGGTCACTCTTCACCCATCTGTATTTTTTATTTCTGTATTCAAAGAAAAGACACAGACCTTCCTTTGAACACTGTCAGGCTTAAGACAAAAATGAATTTTTAGAAAAGTTTAGGTCATGAATGACTGACATGAACTACAACAAGATTCAGACTTTTGGAGAGTTAGTTATGTAGGTACACATTCAACCTTTTATTTGAACAAACTTTTATGGTCCTTGAACTTTTCATTGTTCATTTACTTTTCCAAAATAATTTTTTTTTCATAATTTTATTTGGTTTTAAGAAATCACATAGATATGTGATTTATTTATTTATATGCATTAGAATTTTAGAGAACAGCTAGTTTTCTAAGCTTATTAAAAAGTAAGGAAAAATTACATTTGGAGAAGACATTCCCCAATAAAATTTTCTTGAATGTTTTTATTAATGCAATGTTGGAATTTTTTCCAGTAATCATCAATATATCCTTCTTATAAATGGACAACCATTCAACTATCCTTGTCCTCTAATTTTCCTACAAGAATTTACCCTAATAATTAACCAGCTTTTGTAAGTCTGTAAAATCTCTCGGGATCAGTTAATCATTGCAATGTTTCTCTGGAATTCATATGATACTCACTACTTTTTTTGGCTTGAAACTTTGTTTGGTTTTAGCAGTCTTAAGAATGCAGCTGTACCCAACTTTCTTTTCTAATGTATATATATTGTCTTATGTAAAGACAGTGTTGAAAAAGAAGCATTGCCAAAGGTTAAAATAACCTTTATTAGGGTGCTAACCTATTTATCTTCAACATATAAAATATGTGAAAAAGAGTGGAAGCCAAACTCAGAGAAAAGGCCTATTTTTCCTACATCTTGTAGTTCAGGGATGTATTTTCTGTAAAATGTATATCCACTACACAGTCTAATTAAAATATTTTATAATTATGTTTATAAAACTGTTTAACATATTTACATATAGATTTAAATTGGCAGAATTTTGACTGAGGATTTGTAGAATTGGACGTGGCATAGTAATGCAACTAATAGGTGTTGAGTTAAGGATGTTTATATCTGGTATTTTGTTAGCTTTGGGAGTTTTTTAGAATGTCTGAGTCTAAAGTGATGCTCAACTCCCTAACACTGAACTAAGCTTTACACGTGAACTTTGGTTTCACAGAAAAACTAGTCCATACTGTAAACCGATTCCTAAAAGGGCTGGATGAAAGAAAAGCCTAAATACACAAATATATTCAGATCTTTAATTTTAAAGGAAGTTTTCAATCACAGTCTATCAGCAATATACAAATGAGCATAAACAAGTGATCCAGTCCTTCTGTTTTAGATATAAGAGCTAAAATTTGTGATGTCTTAAGAAATTTATTAAAACTCAGGATTTCAGAGAAGAAATTCCTCCCAAATACTTAGGCCTTGGCAGATATGAAGCTTAGTTTGAAATGAAATGAAAGATGTTGTCCTGGACTAGAATGATATTTGAATGAAATATGCCGCCAAATGAAATGTTTGCCAGGAACCAAGAGAGAAAGTTACAGCTTTCTGCCAGGTGCAAGACAGTACAGTAGGCTGGCTGTGAGTATCCTTGGCTTAACCTTCAGCCTATGATCCTTCTGCCTCACCACTCCCCTTCCCAGTTTAAGCAATTTTTTAACCTACAAGATGTCCACCACCAGGAAAAGTAGTTCTTCATGTAGCATATATTGCCCGAAAAAAATTTTTTGTCACCTTATTTGAAATAGTCATAGAAGGCTGTTGAAGTTTCTGCCTTTCACTTTTCTGTTAGCTGTTTTATTGTCTTGGAGATAACAAAACTTTAACTGCACTGCTCTGGTATGCTCACTAAAAATTAGGAAAATAGAAGCCAAGGACATCACCACCCTGAAGAACTTTATTCAAATTTGTATTCTATAGAGAAAGTTAGTGGAAAGGTTCATTCTGATTCATTTATTCACTCTTTTTACATAGTATTCTTATTAAAAATTAATTTGAATGTGGAGAGGGCAGATACTTTGTAAAATCTGGCCGAAAAAGGGCCATTTTTCCTGAGAATGACACTAATGGCCTGCCTCATGGAGAGGAGCAGAAGTCCAGGAAAACATGTTAGACAAAACCAGGCAGGTGAATTGAAGGGTAAATCTTTTTTAAAAAGAAAATAATTCCACACACTATTTCTGTGAAATTGTAACGTGTAAATACTGTTTGTAACAGAAGATCCTTTCCACCCCCCCACCCCCCGGCATTCTTCCTGTTCCATTGTAATAATCAGGAGTCAGTCATAATTCTGAGTTCGCAGAGCATTTTGGATGTTAATTCCCTCTGCTTGCCTATATTCTGTCATATAGTTTTCCTGTTTTTCTACATAAATATCAGTAAATAATTTTTTTGTGGCTAAATCATTTCTGTCCTGGTAACAGTGAATAAGTCAATTTGGAAATGAAAGAAGAGATGAAAAACATATAAAGAGCTAGATTTCCCTAATTTTCAAACATAGTTTCACAGTTTTGTTAGGTGGTAGAGGTCGGCCATGTTTGAAAACGTGGTAGCTTCAGTTCCCGTGGCATCCAACATGTTGGTCTTATATCCTGAGCAGTGTACATGATTTGCGTTCTTTCTGGATTGACATAGAGATGACCTGGCAAACACACTGATTAGATAGTTATATTTGTCACTAGAAATTAGATTACTGTTTTAAGGTGAGGAATAGTTCCCTAGATTTTGTCAGAAAGTTCTTAAACCATCAGTTTTCAAGGTCTGAAAGAATATACTAAAGGAAGGATTGTCCTCATCGTGTCCAACTTTTTAAATTTTTTTCCATAAGCATCTGCTACTGAGCTCTTCTGGAAGCAGAATACTGATGTAGATAGCTATTTGGTCTGACCAGAACAGAGTTGTGAGATGTCAAAGGCTGGCCTTACTTTTCAGCCTGTATTGTTAATGTGCTTCAAGCCATAGTACAGTTTCAGGGATTGGTTTGGTTTCTATTATACTCTTCTGATCCTCCTTGATCTCAAAGAGATGAAAGGCAATATGTGATGACATTATTCAGTTTGGACAGTTACTTGTAGAAGTGGTTCAAAGCTGAGTGTAGGTTTGACACTGTATCCTGTGAACTACTTTTTGTTCATGGTTTAAATATGAATCAGAACAGCCCAAATTACATGTATAGTCATTCTAAAAGATTATTTAGCTCCAGAATGTAACCCAGAGCATATAAAAGATGCCCAGGATTAGGTCATATAAATAACACTTGCACTAAAACTCTACTTTTCTGCAATTCATTCATGCCCAATTAAAGTTGGAAGAACCATTCTCAGTGACTTTAGTGGTTGTTGCACTGAATTCTGTTTCTGAGACAACAGAAGTTTAGTGTTTGATATAAATAGTCATTACATTTTCTAAAGGAAGCAGTAGAGTAAATATTTGAAAAATGAACGAAATAACAAAATGAAAAAGCTATATATGATATGTCATGAAAAAATAATAAATCCCTAAGTCTTCAGAGTTTATTAATGAGCTGCTAAACCCAAGGGGAAAAAAAAACCTGTAGGAGTAGTCTCTCAAAGGATAAAAAATGCATTGTGAATTAGAATAAAAGGTTCTTGGTCCTAATGGGTACATGGAAATAGCTATTAATAAGCAAGATTTATTATTAAAGTTGAGAAAGAAAACCCCTAACCCAAATATATTCACACCTCCTTCTTGTTGAAGAATGGTATCAGGGATAATTGCATTGTATTTAAACATTTAAAAATTTGTTTCATGCAAACAGGAGGTTAAAATAGATTTATTTCTGTGAGGTGTAGCAGAAAAATAGAAAGTTCTATGTATGTTTTGTGTGATTGTGAAATTTGAAACCTATTACAGTCTTCTTGAAACAAACACTGGAAATAAAGTATGGAGGATACTGAAGCATAAAATATATCTTCAGATAAACTAATGTGTATTAAATCAACTATGTATGTGATTTACACATATGTGTAATGCTACATTGTATACCTCAGTATTTATGAAATCAATTCCCAAATTTGGCTTTAGAAGTGAATATAAATATAGTGTGCCTGTAGCTGTTTATGTAGACCAGACAATCAAATACTGTCATTTTATTTACTATGTAATTCATCTCAGACTGTTTCTTATGGTGGAAAATATCAGTAGAAGCAGATCTAGTTTCTAAACTTGGGTGTTTATAAATATGTCATAAACTTTTCTTTAGTTATATTTATGACTGTTTATGGGAAAGATATGGATATAACTTTCTTGAGCTTAGTGCTATGAAAATCTGGAGAAAACGTAGTGGAAGAATATATATTTGACAATCAATTATGTCTTTATTTTTGTTGGTCAAAGAAAACATCAGTGTGGTATATTTTTATAATATGCTAGACATTTGTAGGAGATGTCCTTAATGATAAATCAGTTATCTTTTATTTTTGCATATTTATACCTTAGAATAATGCTTTTACATTTTCATTGATATTACTTTTTCACAGTTAAAGCACTGAAGTACATTTTATAGGCTGTGAAAGAAATAAAAACACTATTAATATTTAATTGATAAATGGCAAGTGCTGGGCTAGGAAATTATTTGTCAGAAAAGGTTCAACATCAATATTAAAAGTAAAGAACTTTAATTGGGCTATGGTACAACTATAAAGCAAAAGGATTCAATCAGTGTACTATTAAGTGATACTTTTTCCAAAAATTTGCTGCACTCCTGAGTGTTCTCTCTCATGTTTCTTTTTTCATTATTTCTATCACAAACTATTTAATGAGAAAAGAAAAATTTCAAATAGCTAAGATGCAGGCTTGGCCTCAAATCTGACATTAGAACTTGGATCATATTCACTGCTAATGTAAGATACTTAGGTAGTCAGGTACACACCATTGACATTGATTGACATTTGAATTGTATAACAAGAGGAAATCTACCTCTCTTCTAGCTGTATTTATTCTTTTGCAAATAGGGGAGGGAAAAAAACCCAACTTCTGAAATTTGCTTTTTATATACCTATATATATACCAGCAAAGTTGAAGACATATCTTTTGGATACACAGAGTTCACCTGTGACTGGATTTTATGCCCAGACTTGAAAAATCAGGGAAAAACTCTCATCTAAAGGCTAAACATATGATTTGCATAGTGCAATTGAAAAGTAAATATAAAGAGGACAGGGAGGAATAATATCTCTTTTCGCTGAATTTAGTCAGATTTTCTCCCTTTTCCATGGAAATTTATTTTGACCATTCTGCCCATAGACCCCAGCCAACTGTAAAATTTGAATGTTTTGTAGCTTTATCTCTGCTGAGATATGAACTTGTCAGTCTTCTGTGTCCAAATTGTACCAATTTCACATATTTGATCATCTTTGGGATTTGATTTGTTACAGTCTGCTTCTGGAACAGATTTTTTGTTAAATGAAAGTTTTTGAATCAACCACTAAGTGGTTGTCAGCATAAAAGTTATCACTGAGAAGAGGTAAGTTAGTGGGTTGTGGGTAATTGTTATAGTTAAAAAATGTGATACATTTTATTTGTTGCATGCTTCTACAGTTTATTTGTATCGATTTCTTAACATATACAACCACTTGAGAGAGGGGAGGTAGTAAAAAGGATAATGTTGTGTATTTATCATGAATTGAAATGGTAAAGAGGGGAAGAATGGTAGAGACATTACCTGTTAATAACGAAGGCATAGAATTTATCCAGATTTGTTAAATAAATGAATGAAACCCAAAACCTACTGTAATCAAATAATAGTGAACTTCAGAAGCAGGGAATCAAAGATCCCTTTTAAGACATGAAAAGGAAATCTAAATTTATTATTTTTAAAAGCTTGGTCAGAATGGAATCATATACAGTGATCTTCAAGCCACCAAATTATGTGACCAATACCTGAAGTAACTTTTCAAAATAACTGGAATATGATAATTTTTTCCCTTGGAATTTCAAAGGGCTTGGAAAACCTTGTTCACCAATCTAAGGCTGTACAAAGTTCTGTTTACACAAACTACACAGTAAGGTATCCAAAGCAGGATAATTTTACAGGGTCAGAAATCAGTACAATCTGAAATATTTTATAAATGGGAGAAAAGTAGTCCAGTTTTATAAATTAGCCATTTTCTAAAGAATGAATCCCAGGCTCTTTACTGCTGAAGTAAGAAGAACCTGAATGAGTGAGCCCTCTAAGTCAAGCCAAATTCTTCAGCAGTATTTACTTACTCTGTGGGAGTGATTTGCTTCTCTCACTTATCAGAATATATTGAAAGAACATGTGGAAAAAAAGTCGAGGACTTATAAGAAAAATAAGTCATATACAGGTTGAGTTTGAAACAAAGTCTAAATATTGTTTTTATGAAAGAAAACTCAATTCTGCTTTGAGGTGCTAGAGACACCAGTTAACAAGTAATTCTGTCACCCTTCTTCATTCCAACCATTATTTTAGTTTCCAAATTATTCCATTGCATCAAAAATAAAACTGCTTAACTGAAGGAATAAGTATACATAACATTCATTTTTTGAACCCTACATTTCAAGGAAAACTATTTACCTATTCAGTTCAACTCAGGAAAAGCAAGTTTGACAGAATCAGGCACCTACATCTGGACATAAAATACTCAATTAGACGAAAACGGCACACAAAACTGTTCATGTTCTTTATGCCTTAAGTACCTTAGGTCTGTATTTTTTCAAAGTTTGGCAGTCTTGTATAATAACTTGGGTCTACTAACAATGTTGGAATAAAATTACAGGAATTTGAGAAGGAGTGGCTGTGTCATATTTACAGAACAAAATCAAAATCCAAAAAAACCCCACACAACCCACAAATAGGGTTGATCTGATTTGTTTAAAATAAACCAGTACAACACAGCATCTCCAAAGGTGTTTTGAGTGTGATTGCTCTGCAGGTGGCAGTTCTGATATACAACTTGAAAACATTAACACACTATGTAGGACTACTTAAAAGCAACTTTGCAAAAGTTATCAAAAGTAAACTGATTTTATCAGTGCACTATTTGACTTTGCTCATTCATGCAGGCTGCATTAGAGAAGGAATGGCTAACTCTAGATTCCACGCGTTTCCCTTCAAAAACACTCCTGGTCTCAAACCAGCTGCACTGGCCAAAGGTAACATGTCACAGAAACATCTTAGTCTCCAGTCTTTATTCATTCCTTAAGGATATGCTGTTCTGGGGTGATTAATATGACAATCTAGTGACTTGAAAAACACAATTACTTTTAGAAGTCTCAGACTTCCTCCTCATCTCCAGATGCAATTTTTCTTTTAGATTTTCTTTCATTTGCTTAGTTTTTCTTTATTTTGGATTTATTTCAACACTTTACTTCACAGTAGCAGAAAAAAAATGATGTGCTTCATCTGCTCATTTGGCAATGGATTAAAAATTGCTAGTTGACAAACTACTTTAAAAATACTAAGATCTGCATTATATGACAACAGCTGAATGTTTTCAGAACAGCTAAAGGTCATCGAACTGCAATGTCTGCTAGTTATTTGATAAACTTTGAAGTTTTAGCTTTTTGTTTTGGTAGGATTTTCCATTCTTGTTACAAGCACAGTATTACTAATGTTTTATTTCCTACAGCTAGGACAAAGAAGTCTCATAAATGTATAATTCATTATATTTGGGGACGTTAAGTGCAACTGAAGTCCCCTTTTTGTCCTAGTTGAAAATAAGGTCTGTAATGGGCATATCACCATTAAGAATCATTTCAGTTATAGTAATAGTCTCTGCAAATGCCAGTGCAGGTTTTCCTGCACATTTTAAACTAAACTTACAGGGTCCATCAGCTGCATTATTTTTCTTTGTCTTACTTGGAAGTTTTCTAGGCCTTCAGATTCCAGTGAACCTTCAAATAGTTTGCCATTGTCGCCACAAGAAGTTTGGCAGTGGTCACGTTCGCACTCAGCAGAAAATATCCACTTTCGTAGTAGGTAAGTTAAATAATGCATTTTTTGAATTATATTTAGTATATTTGGATTTGACAAAAATTAAAAGAAGAAGCTATTTTCTGATGCTTTTGCTACTTTTGGTTAGTGTGATATTATTGGTGTTAAAATGTGTTTATTTGCTAAAAACAAATATATTCAGTTTTCATTTTTCATTGACTACCAGAATTAAGAAAATAAGAATATATATGTGTAATTTTATTTATCTGGGTTTGACTAGAAATCATAAAACTTCTATTTTTTCACATATATCACAAGATAGGTGTTGAAATAGAGATTTTTAAGACTAGATAAAGATTAAGAGATTTCTTATACAGCTGCATTCTGTGAAAGGACTGAAATATGCTTCAAGTAATTGAAATGTAAACATTTCAAATTAATGGCAGACTTTTATTATTCTCCAAGATAAGACCTTCATGGAGTATTAAAAGAATTTTTTTTTATCATTTCCAAGCTTCAAAATTGCCTTTAAAAGGCACAAAACAGTTGCAGAATAACAAAGGCTGCAAAGTAGTCACCAAAGACCCTTCCTTATTTACCTACTTTTTAGTACTGCTCTTATACTTTGTTTTCAGGTCAGGGAAGGGAACAATGTCACAGCTTTCTGACTGGAAGGAAAAGGAGAAATTTTTATTTATGTCTGAAAAAGAAGAGAAAATTTCAGAAGAATGGTATGTTAAGCTTTTTTAGTTACCTAGAGTTTCCCAGGAATAGGTATAGTATAGTTGGCTGCTTGTGCTTGCTTTTTCCAAGTTCCACCTTTCAAGAATCTCTGTTTTCTACCAAAGTAAAAATTATTGTAATTACTTTTACAATTGCCTGGGAAACCATCTTAGTATGTTGCAATAATGTAATGTTAAGATATGAACTGCAGCTATCTCTGTAATTCTGTAATTAAGAAAGTTTCCTACTATGCATAAGTGCTACACACCGGTATTCTTTTTGAAAAGTGCATTAAACAGTAATATGCAGCTGGTGTAACACAATACATGTGAAATATTTAGTAAGTTATTTTTATCCCCTAGGGGTTTCAAGGACATTTCTACTGCACAGCTAATGCTGAAGAGAGCCCATAAAATGAAGCCCAAAAAATATAGTAACAAAAGTTTAGGTAAGTCAACAGTTAAAATAATCATTATATTGATGTAATTTTTCTATTCTTAAATCTTAAAGAAATGTCTCTGTTTTAGAAAGTTTGCTTGTATGACATTAAACAGTAATTTGAATAAAGCTGGAGTGTGATTAAGTAAGAACAATTTAAATCAATTTGTTCCACCAATAAAATATTCAGGTTTTAAAAAACATTCTGATGGATTTTGAAGTTGAATATTTGACAGCTATGCTAAAGAATTTTTTTTTCTTCCTACTCATGTATCTCTTTTTCTAGATGTGTAATTTATATTTCTGCATTTTGTGCTTCTTGTATTTTCCTCTTGGGGAAATCTTAGGTTAAAATTATTGACTTATGAAAGAAATATTTATGAAAATGACAGTTTGACACATATGAAATTAAATCATATTTTTTAATTAAATATTCAATGTGGAAATAGGTAAAGCTTATCCAGCTTCACTGTAAATGTCTTCTGGTTCTTCTCAGATACTTCTCATGCCAATGAACCTTACTTAGAATCATTAATTGTTAGTTTGATATGCTAATACAAATTTTACTGGAATATTTTAATAAAAATAGTAGTCAAATGTTGCTAGTATAAGAAACATTTAAATATGTAAGAGCCTGGTTGACAATAGGACCTAACACTGAAAGGTCTTTGGAAAATGTACCCTGATTTACATATATGTTGTATCACAAGCTAGAGTTAATTTTCCTCTTTTGCATAACATTGCAAAACCCTTCTGTATTAAATGTTGAAAGTATTGAAAGACATTTTGCTTTTCAAAAGAAAAAAATTCAGCCTATAGATATAGTTAAGCAAAGTGTACTATTTTTTCTACTTTAAGTACCATGCCTAAGACTATGACAAAAAAAGATCTGTAGTCAAAAAAAAAAAGAAAAACATAAAAGGGGAAGGAGAGAAAAAACCATGTAAGCAGCAAACCATGCTTTGTGAAAACGAGAATATATGGATAAGAAGTTAAAGAAATCTTGATAGCTTTCCATGGTGCCGTACCATGGTACGTTATCAAAAAAAAAAAAAAGTATCCTGTGTGCAACTGAGGGTTTTTTACATATTCCATTTTGTGGCCTCTGTATAATTTTTCAATGAATAGAACATATTAGGTTATATCATCTTTTCTCCATGTGCTCTCTGTTTTACATTAGTAGTAATTAATCCAGTCATAAATGTCTGATTGAGCATATCAAATTTGCTATTCTATTTTTGTTATAGTTCTAATGGATTTTTTGGATATGTTTATATTCACTTTGTTCAGATTATGCAATGCAGTGTATGGAGGAGCTTTTTAATGTATCACTTGGAATATTCTCAAGGTATATCACTAGTTCAAAAAAATTAAAATAACTTTTGCCCAATGTTTTTATAGTTTCAAATTTTCTCTTCTTGACACTACCTCATCTAGAAATGTTTTGTCTTTCTGACTGTTATGTCAAGCACAAAAATAACCTGTATATATAATTTACCTGTATGGAGTTCTCTGCCAGTCATTAAAATCACAGATTTTTTTTTTCAGATGAGCAGAAAGCTTAGTTTTTAGAACCAAAAAATATGGCTGAAAATATTGCACTTCATCCTTTTTCAGTACTATAATAGCCAACTATTCTTTCTCACTGACAAAGTTGGTCCTTCCTTGGTCAGTGAGCACCAAATGGATATTGTCAATTAAAACAAGGATTTTTGTATTAAACTGTTTTTAAAACTCAGATGTTGCACTAAAACAATGATACAAATCAAATATTCCCCATGTGAAGAGAATCTCCTCAAACATAATTATGTTTTACATCACGTACAGACTCTGAAGTGGTGAGAGGAAGTCAGGGTCTTTTTGAGGGTCTGGTTGAACACAGGGGCTTTATGGGATTTAAATTATAGTGGTATACCTTACCCTGAGCCTAGCCAGCTCCCAATCAGGAAACTGTAACCAGATCCATTAGGCTGCCAGTATCTCTCTTGGATTTCTGTGGTGCTGCTCCTGCTAGATTACTTGTAGCAAGTCCTGTATAACTAGGGAGAGTGCACAATCTTAGACAATTGCTGTGAGTTTAATCCTAGTGAAACATGAATTCCATAGGGGACTCCATTCCTTCTAATATTTGAAAGCAGATTGAAATTGATCTGATTAAGTAGATGTCAACATTGTCTTTTAATGTTTCCATAGAAATTACCATCCTATTGCCTTCATCTCCACTGAAATGAGGTTCATTTATCTTGCACTTACTAAAACTAAACATATGAAAAGTTGTAGGATTTAGTTTTAACGTCACTATTTCTGTTCTTTCTTTTGAATTTCCAGGTCTTCAGTGTTATAGTTACAACTATTTCCTTTTTACATTTCTGATTTAGAATAGTTGAGGTTATGCTAACTGTGATAAAATAATTTTGTTAGTGATAAAGTTTCATACTCACTAGAAAGTAAGTAACCAGCATCCACTTAAAAGGTATAAATAAGGAATTTTTCATGCTATATCCTTTTACTGCTATACATCTATCTTACAAGCAAAACTTTAAGTTCTGAGTAAAAGCAAAGGAACAACTCTAAAGGTTGATTATGCTGAGATTTCAGTATAATCCCAAACCTCTTTTATGTGTGATCATTCTGTGGTAAGGATCTGAGTACTTGTGAGTAATGGATTTTCTAGGAACAAATTAGCTATCAGAATATCTTTTCTGCTTCCATATACTATCAAACTCCTTTGCCTTAGACCTGAGATTCACAAATACAAAGTGCTAAATCAGTTTGCATTCAGACAGTTTTACTGTTTCTCTTTAATATTGTCAGGATGTCTGCTGGATTGGAACTGGAATTAGAGAGCCATGAATGGCTTTGATTCTTAACATACTGAGGTGTGGGAATTTATTCCTTTACATTTTCCATCTAAAAAATTTGTCTTCTCCTAGTGCAACAGTGATGGGATTCATTTGATAATTATAGAAGTCCACATCTGAGCTAGTCATCTGCATTTTCTTTATGGAAAGAAATTTCCTCTTAAAACATAATTCAAAAGCAGGCTACTTGAGTCTCACTGTAAAAACGCTTATAGTTCTCCATTGCCTAGACACAAAACGTAGGGTGACTTGCTGAAGTACAGAGTCAAACTGTGGATATGTACAAGTAACTGAGAAGTATATTACCTCATATGTCTGGCTACATACCCTCTCAGTAGAGATAAAATATATGGAAAATACTAGCAAGTGCACTGAATCCTGTGGTTTGTATTACAAGGAAGAGCTTAAAGTAGCATAACCTTATAATAGGGAATGATTCGGGCAAGGCTTATGTTGCAGCAGACCTGTCCCACCAACTAATGGCCTTAAGGTCTGTTATGCCCTTATCCACTACAGTTATGTATGCTTGTTTATGTAGTTAAATAAAGTTGGGGCCTATATTTTAACAATACAAAATGTATGCTGTGCCTGTTTCAGCTGTTTTTACTATACAGTAAGATAATACAAAAAGTGTGGGCAAGAAACCAGAAAATTTTCAGCCAAGTAAAACTGGCATAGTATCAGAAATATTTCTGTTTATCATGGGTGCATAAAATTCTATAGAAATTCTAATTCAAAACCTAAATACAGCAGACATTAATGCATCTCACTGTGCTTTAACATTAAGTGTCTGTGACTCATAACAATCCTAGCTTCCTAAAGATGTCTTGGCACAGCAGTACAGAATTTTTTGCTTAAATTGGAATTTCCTTGTTTCTGTGGATTTTATATGAGCCTCTGAAAGTTAACTTCTTTTTCTTTTAAGATGGCTGAAAGCCTTGTCTTACTTTCAGCTTGTCTCTCTTACACTGTTGTAGTACTTCTTGTTTAACCTCTTCCTCTCCAAAAAAAGTCTCTTGTCAGTGCATCAGGCGCACCCAGCACAAGTTTAGAAAAGGTAAGTCATGCTTGACCAACCCAATCTCCCACTGTGACCAAGTGACTCACCTAGTGGATGAGGGAAAGGCAGTTTACCTGGATTTCAGTAATGCCTTTGATACCTTCTCCCACATCATTCTCCTGGAGAAGTTGGGAGGCCATGGCTTGGACAGGTGAACCCTTTGCTGTATTAAAAACTGTCTGAGTGGTTGAGCCCAGAGAGTGGCAGTGAATGGTGCCACATCCCAGTTGGCAGACGGTCACCAGTGGTGTCCCTCAGGGGTCAGTGTTGGGGCCAGTCATGTTTCATACCTTTATCGATTATCTGGATGAGGGAATCAAAGGCACCCTCGCTAAGTTCACAGATGACATTGAGTTGCGTGGGAGTCTTGATGTGCTGGAGGGTAGGAAGACTCTGCAGAGGGATCTGGACAGGCTGGATTGATAGACCGAGGCAAATGGTAATGAGGCTCAATAAGGCAAAGTGCCAGATCCTGCTCTTGAGTCACAACAACCCCAGGCAACGCTACATATTTAGGGAAGAGTAGCTGGAAAGAAGCCCGGAGAAAAAAGATCGGTGTGTGCTGATTGACAACCAGCTGAACATGAGCCAGCAGCGTGCCCAGGTGGCCAAGAAAACCAATGGCATCCTGGCCTGTATCAAAAATATTGTGCCCAGGGCAGTGATTGTCCCTCTGTACTCAGCACTGGTGGGGCCGTACATTGTATGCTGTGTCCAGTTCTGGGACCTTCTCTACAAAAAAGACTGAGGTGCTTGAGTGTGTCCAGAGAAGGGCAACAGAGCTGGTGAAGGGTCTGGAGAGTGAGTCCTATGAGGGGCGACTGAGAGGTTGTTCAGCCTGGAGAAGAGGAGGCTCAGGGAAGACCTTATCACTCTTTACAACTACCTGAAAGGACAGTGTAGCCAGGTGGGAGTTGGCCTCTTCTCCCAGGCAACAGGGGACAAACAAGAGGAAATAGCCTCAGGCTGTGCCAGGGAGGTTCAGGCTGGACATCGGGAAAAGTTTTTCTCACTGTAAGGGTAGTTAAGCATTGGAATGGGCTACGTAGGGAAGTGGTGGAGTCAACATCCCTAGAAGCATTCAAGACATGATTGGATGTGGCACTTAGTGCTATAGTTCAGTTGGCATGTTGGTGTTCAGTCAAAGTTGGACTTGATGATTTTCGTCTTTTCCAATCTTAATGGTTCTATGATTCTATGGTAATTCTTGATGCCACATAAATAGGGGAGGAAAAAAAAAAGGTAAAAAGCAGCTGAAGTGGGCTTTGATCACTAGAACAAGAGCACAATGAAAAAGATACATCATAGAGGTCAGCAAGGATTTTTTAGCTTGTTTTTTATAATTTCAGACAGCAATGCAATACTAATTAAAAAATTAAATAAAGAAAAATGAACAAAAAACTTAACACACCTCCCTCAAAACCCACAACCCCAAAATAGATGACAGAACAGATTTTTATTCTGACAACAGTCAGAGTAAAAATTTAGAGGACATTATTAATCCTCGTTACACATTGCATAAATTACTGTTGATCTATATTTTCTTAGGAGCAGAAAGAAAGCTACTTTTGTTGTGACTGCCTATTCCATGTAGCAGTATCATCTGGGAACTCCAGCCATGGAGTAGCAGTAGTTCTAATTGTTGTTCAGTTATGATCTTTCTTCCAAATGAATTTACAAATTGAATTATCTTAGGCATTTGTAACTCTGTGCTACTTTGATTTATCAACTCTTTAAAGTTGTCACAATTATGCTTATATTTTCCTAATTACAGATATTGCACAACAAAAATGAATGACAGATATTTAATTTTTTCAGTTTCAATATCATCTAGAAGCTGTTCAGAAATATGGTGCCAGATCAGACACTAACTATTCCTTCCATATTGTTTCCATAACATTTCTTGTGTTTGTCCAACTTAAGTTCTATATTTGGAGGCAGCCAAGCAATGTGCATTAAATTACCTCCCTGGTTAGTAGATTGCCAGCACAGATCATCATCTAATAAGCCACATTTAAATGAGTATGCCAGATTCCAGTAAGATATTTGTATGATTTTGAACTATTGGACTCTTTCACAGGTCTCTGTGTGAAATGTAAAACATTTGATTGCTTGTCATCAAAGCATACATGCAGTTCATTTCCCTAGCTCACTCAGAGACTCAAAAGCACTAGTATTATGAAGTAATCTATGTAATATTGCCTGCATTTGAGACTAGATAAAGAAAAGGTCTCATTTTTAATAACAAAAGAGCTGTAGGCAATGGTTGAGGTGATCCAGGTAGGTACAAATTCAAGTAGTCTGGCACTATGTTAGATCCCTGGAGATTATTTAAGTTATTTTGCAAAGATTCAAAGATAAAACTTCTGATAGAAATCTCTTAGAAGAACAATTTCCATTATTTACCCTTCTTCCCAGTTCATGGACCTTCTTTCCTGCTGACATCTCTGTGCACAAATAAATGTTTGAAAAATCTGTCTTCGTACTAATAACTTCGGGTGACTTCACCCAAAATCCTTGATGTAGTTTAACTTTGGACTTGGTGTTTTCAGAGAATTGGGTGGGAGGTTGGATTAAGGAAAGCTGACATTTTATAAACCTTTTGGAACAATGTCAATAGACCCACATAAGAAAAAAATGTGTTATTTCAGGGATTATTTAAAATTAATCAAAAATACTTTGGAAACCCTCAATTGCATTTTGTCTTAAGAGGTTTTAATTGATTTTTTCACTTTGTCTTTGGTCTTCTATTGAAGAAACAACTGTTTTTTGTAACTGGCATAAAGCTGGAAGAAATTAGAACTCTTTTTATCAACAATGTATGCTGAATGTTGGAAAATTAAAATTATAAAAAATTTTATCCTGTACATTTTTTGTACATGCATAGGACTTGTATGGCAATGCATCTTACAACTATAGAAATAATAATAATTCATACTTTTAATATTTTTTTATAACTTCTATTGTCTAAAGTTTCAGAGAGAACTTTTAAAATATAATGTATTACCATTTCAAGGTATTTTTATCACAAATCTTACTGTGATTCACTGTAGCAAATACTTATTACCCTGAAGAACATTAGTCTGCTACAATTTTATTTTTTTTTCTGTTTGAGTTGGAAGGTATGCCAAAGTAAGGCTACTTTATCCATTCATACAAAATGAAAATATCTGCAAGCCTGGTCATCCAGTTTGCAAATGAAGTAATCCATTATCAGAATCATTCTCTTAATCTACCTTTAAAACTAATGGAGCTAATAATTATTTATTGTGCTTCTTGAATAATTTAACAGAATTTAGCTAATGAAAGTGAGTTAAGGTTACTTTTAAAATGACATCCTTTGAGTTAATCTGAAAGCTATAATCCTACAAGATGAGAGAGGCTCTTTATAATCAATTTGTGATAACGAAGTATAAGGTATCACTGATTATGCCTTGGGATCAAAGCATGACCTAACTTATTTCCCTCCCCACTTGCCATGATTCCTTTGTTAATGAAGTTTGCTGCTTTGTGAGAGGTTAGCACCATTAAGAACATGCTACCAACCACATGCTGCTGCAGTGTGGGGTGATCAAGAACACCATAATCTTTGGATGAGTTTTGACAATTAATTAGCTCTCAAAGTGCTATACCGAATTAGAGAGACCTTTTACAGGCTATAAGGAAAACTTATAAGTATGTCTGCTCGTCAAGACAGCATTCTCTAAGAAAAATTTGAGCTCCTAGGATCCTTTTATGTTCCTTTAGTTTGTATTTGAAGCATCTACTACAAATATAGAGGTCTAATCAAAACCAACTTTACAAATTGTTGTTAAAATTCATAAGTTGACTATGGACTTAACAGGACATTCTGATTCTTTATTTATAGAAATAAGAAAACAAAGAAACAAAACACCTTTCTTTGCTGCAGTATTATAGATGGTCTTATGAACCCTCTCAATAAAAACTAAAAAGGTCACGTACAGGCTCAAAATGAAGCACCAGACATAACTAGTAATTTAAATCTATTTTGCCTGAATGCTCTTTGAGTCTTTCCATAACCTCTCTTTTCCTGCTCTGTCTCTTCTGGGAAGGTGTCACATATTCATTTTGGCTACATTTATATTCTTTGTGAAAATGTAGATCCTTCCCTTGCCATATGTAGTTTCTTGATAAGCTCCACTGCTTTTTTTTCCTCTTTGTTATTAATTTCTACTATTTTCAGACAGTTTGTAGTCACCTTTGTAGACAAACTTCTTTTGCATCCTTGTTTCTCAGATATTCCTGAGAGGATATATCTGCTTGGGATATTGTCTTTTTTTCACCACATCAAACATATTTCTTTTATTTTTGTCTTTGGCTTTCTCCTACTCATGCTATCATTCATGCCCAGTGACATACCTACAAGACCCTATATACTTTTGCTCATCATTGTGTATCTGCTTTTGTTTCTATATTGTTTTCAGTCTCTCTTTTATTTTTTTTAATAGCTGGTTGGTTTATTCTGCACTGTGCCCAGAATTTTCACATTCCTTCTAATGCATTGTTTCCCTTAAACTCCTGCTTTCCTTTTATCATCCATACCGGAAATAATGCATGAAAATCACCACTCCTGACTTGTGTGAGTCCTGCATCAGTTTATCTTTTGTTAATTAAGCTTTGTATTTATTTTTTTTCGAGTGTAGGGAGAGATCTAGATTTATATACAGTTCTGTGCTTATCTTTGCTTCTTTGAACAATTTTCAAAGTAACAGTCAGAAAACTAATCAAGATTTCATACTGTGGTATAGATAAGTCTATAGACTTCTGGGGTATTTTTTTATTTCAATTAGGATGGGACATGGAGAAAGACTAGATTATTGTCTACAAGTTAAGCCTCAAAAAATAAACCGCTTCCTGTTAACATTTTTTAGGTGTAAATATCTTGATTTAGACTGCTGAATAATTCTGGACCAAAGCTTTTAGAAATATTGCTTGGCATGCATCCTGTTAATATTTGTGCCTTAATTTCAAGCTTGAAAACCAGATTTTTTAAAAATATTTGCTGCAAATATATGCCCTAGAGTCTATTTTTAAATTGGAGGTGAGCAAGCAAGGATTGACTGTTAAAATCCTGAAAAATAGTGACTTTGATTCTCAGTTGCATGTGTATTTATATTGCTTTATTTAGAAAGTGTAATCCTTTGTGAATATAAAACCTACTTTTAAAGGTATTTTCATTTATTAAGTGGCTAAAAGGTGAAAAACTGCTTGAAGGAATGAATGAGCCAGGTCTGACCTTTGATTTTAACTTGTCCTTGTCATCTAGACCCAGCTGTGCGCCTGGCGTTGTTCAAAAACAATGAAAATAAACATCTCTGTGTGAAACCACCAAGGAAGACACAGCCTATAAATGCTGGATACTTTGAAGGTATGAACAAGTATTTCACTTTATCACTATGCATATATGTCTTACAATGTCTTTTAAGCAAGCCTACTTGAAATGTAAAATAGTGTGCACAAATAGAAGAAGGCAGATGTTCAATGTTCTTATCTCTTCCTGGGTATCTCAAGTTACAGCAGTGAAGCATTTCAATTTCAGTTCCTAGTGGAGGGTGCTCCTAGAGCTTAATTCATATGGAGCTGGAGCCTAACTTATTCATTTACTGGTTTTGTTAGTAAATCTTCATCACAAAGAATGTTGAAGCGTATCACAGAGGTATAAAGCACAAAGCCCTAGAATAAAATTTTATAAATTAAATATCACTTCAAATTCTTCATTTCACTGTCACCTTTTCTCAAGCTAGCCATTAATTCCTGGCAATCCTTAATATGTTTTTAAGAAGCAACTTTCATAAATATTCCCTAAAAAAACACCATTCAACAGAAGGCAAGATAAGAAGCTTCAGCATGTAAATATAAAATTAATTTTCAAAAAATATTTAAACACTGATGTAGCTCTTTCACTGTTGTGAACTGTTGTTTAGAACAAAGCCAGTTCTATTTAAAATGCCCTTCTTGTAAGAAGGTGATCATCTCCAGAGACATTGTTTTTATACTGTTTTGATTTCTTTCGTAATTTAATGGTGTGCTCAGAAAGTTCTCACATCTATCTTTTCATCTTTTTCAAAGAAATAGTCTTATGCTATCTGATCTATTCCCAATTCCACAAAGTAAAATTACAAATTATGCGGTATTAACATTACTGCATGAGGATAAAAACCATATCTGAAAGAGGTGTGAACTCAGTACAGCTGAAATTCAATTCAATCAATTAACCTAACTGTATGATTTGCTTAACATTCATGAGCCCGTGCTCAAATTTATTGTGAAACAATTCTTGGTGAATTCTGAAGAGGAAATATTTTTTCCCTATTGTTTGCCTTGGCTCCAAGCATGAATTTACTTTGACTATAGTCTGCGTATACTGACTTAGTATGTCTGATTGAGCATTCTCTGTGTCTCATGTATGTTCCTGTACCATATGCTTATATACGTCAGAATTCATCATATGCAAGACATGCAGACTGCCTGCAAAACAGTGGATGTCCAAGACTACAAACAATAGTGAGAATGTTCAAAACCATGTCAGGGATAAGCTTGAATACAGGTTCAGTACCTGAAAGTCGGTGTAGGTTTAGCCTAGCTTTCCCTCTTGGAGACTATCCCTTCATTTTGAAAAGCCAGTGTATGCATTCTAAATATTACTGACATTACTTCTTGAATCATAGGTAATGAGGCAGATTAGATATCAAAAGGGAAGCACAGTAGTGGCACTCTTGAGTGTCTTTAATTTCAAGGACCACTGTACTCCTTTGGTCAGATAATAAACAGAGATTTTTTTCACCAGTCATGGGTGCTCACATGCAATCTGCTGAGCCTTCAAGAAGACAATACTATTCTGCTTGACCAGAATATAAAATTGTCCTGCTATCTAAAGTACTGCTACTTCAGATGGTATGTCCAGAAAATACTAGGTTGTGAACTAGAAGCAGAGTGCAACACAGAACATTTATTTATATGTATGTGAGATACCATCAAACAGAACTAAGAGTTTCTAAATTTAGAACTGGGTAACACTTTGCATGTTATCTAGTACAAAGCAAATCACCTGCATTATATTTTCACAGGTAAATTTTCTTCCCTTGATTCCCATTTCCCCCCTCTCACCTTTTGAGTGTTTCTTCCTCTTTTGCTTGGAAGAGATTTCTTTGGGTATGTTCTGCAATGGGAGTTGTTTCTGTAACAAGGTGGAATGTTTTCACTCTGTGCCCATAAATCTTGTGGATACCGTACATTAACTCATGAGAGAACACAGACCTATCCTTTGCATGGTGGAAATAAACTTCCTCCATTCAATCCCTTTAACCTTCACCGACTGGTAGTCCTTGGGTAGAAAATTTGAACTCCAATCCATCTTCTTCATAAACGACTAAATTAAAAAAAAAATTAAAAAAGGTACATTCTATATATTCCTTCTTTATTTCTTTAAATTGGGAAACAGAGGAGAGAAGTCATAGCATCAACAGCAAAACAGCAAGTACACATGTGTTATCTGTTAAATAACAGAATCACTGCTTTTGAAAGGGGATGCCCTAGGAAGTGAAACAATTAGAACAGTTTTAGATTTTCAAACTGAAAAACATCATGGTAATGAATATTTAAGAAGTAATCTAGTTAAAATGTAAAATGAATGGCTTTTGTCTTCATTGTGTCTTTAGTTTGTGTGTAAAAGTATGAACAAGACTAAAAGGAATAAAAAGGTACAAGGTATAAAACTAAAGAGTGAAAAGGAATGAGTTTAATATCTGATGCTTATGTGTTCCTGAGATTATTAGTCTGTCATAATTTGCCTTCTCATATTCCTGTTACGAAAGTTTTGATAAGCTGATACGCAAAATGTTGGTACCAAATTTCGAAAACTTGTGCATAACTTTAATCCCATAGGGCAATTCACACTTCTCTAATTTGACATACAGATTGTAGGAAAATACATTTTCAAAACTTGAGCAGAATTGTAAATTTTTATTAAATTTTAGAACAGGCATCATGATTTAATCACTGGTATTAGGAAAAGCCTCACAAGGAACCAGTATTTCACATTCATATTACAACAGCACACAGAAGTTATTCAGAGACAAACCCTTTTGTATTACACACTTCATGAACAGCATGACAAACCATCATTCTGACAGTCAAGAGCTTACCATTTAAAAATACAAAGAACATGTGAAGGCATAAACCATGGGAATGTAATTCACTGCGTGTTATTATATATATACATGTGTATACATGTGTGTGTGTCAATACATATACATGCAATATTTGTATCTATGCTCACACAAATATATAGGCATATACCATGAGTATAAGTAGGTATAATAATTAAATAAGCATAGCACTTACACCTTTGTATTTGTATATTTTGAAAGGAAAGTAAATTATGAACAATTTCTCCGTGTAATTACTCATATGAACTTGTGTGATTAATTGTAATCCTAACACTTTCTATCAGGTGCTGTTTCAAGGGTTTTTTTTAATTAATTTAATGCATGTGTTCATTGTATAATACAGATTCATTAAAACTATTATTTAAATCAATAATACATTTGAATCATAATTTTATATTGTGACATTAACTTGAGTAGGTTGTAAAGTAAGCCTCAGAATAAGCAAGCGTAAACATGTATTTACTGTTTCTCATAACAAACTATACCCTGATGAAAAACCCAAAGGCAGATGAAAGCCTGACTTGTTATGCTTTTCCTTCTGATAATTTGCTGAACATTTCCTGGGATCATGTATGTTACACTGCTTTGTTTGGTATGGTAAGGTTATGCTTCCATCATGGTTGTTGAGTTTCAGTTGGTGCCAGATAGCTGACAAAATATGCCTGCTTTAATGAATATTCTGGTTTAATGAATATTCTTGGAGATTTTTTTTTTTTGGTTTGTAGATAATGACATTTTGAAGATCTCAAAATTCTGGAAACTTTATAAGGAACACAGATAATTGTCATAATTTCCTATTTTGCATCAAAACATATTTTTTAGAAATCTTTGTTACTGTTTCCGCTCTTTTTGTCTGGAAGTTATTTCAGTTATTAATTTAATGTAAAATAGATTTGACTATTTTGGATAAAGTAGATTGGGAACTGAAAGAAGAATCTATCCTTGACTCCTTCTCTTGGACTGTTCAAAATAGTCCTGGCTGAACATGTAACAGAGCGTCTCTGCCATCTGTGGATCTTTAGTTACAGGATCTGTAATTTCATTTACACAGAGGAAGAATACTTTTCCAGCCAACTGTGTCAATGCTTAGTCCCAGTACAGCAGCTTAAAACTAAAGAAGGAGCCCTAAGGCCTAGCACATTGTTTTTCTACAAGCTTTGGGAATAGTATATGTCTTTTTGGGTCCTCTTTTATCCAGCTGACTCAACAGTTTTGGTGGGTTATCCAAATAATTTTTGTTCAGTGGAATGGGAACCTGGATTCGAATCTGTGGAGAAAGTTGGAATAATGCAGTAGATCAGCTGAGATTCTGATCAAACTATCCAAGTATTATTTGGCTATGATTCTCTTCATTTCACAGAATTTCATGGGATGTGCTCTACTTAATTTTGTAGGTTAGATGATTTATTGGCATATATAGTATATTTTTGGTCATATCGATCAGTGACACATGTATACCATACACTTCAAAGTGGAAAGAGTGCAATGTGGTTTCACCCAGAAGTGTGCACAATTACTTATTTCTGGAAGTTTAACTACTTCAAAAATACACTGGACTGTGTTGTCAAGATATGTTCGCTGCAGTTTGGGAACCTGTAGGTCTAATTGGCACTACTGTATTTCCTGTCATTTTATGCTTGTTGGTGACTAAAGAAAATGTCATGGGTATAATGTTAAGACAGAATTTACCAATACAAATTTGATAATGAATAGATAATGCTTTCTCAGGTGGCTTTTAATTATGGCAGTATTTATTCATTTCTGTTTAAATTGTCAGTAGAAATAACATTTCTTTTTCAAGAAAAAGAGGTAAAATGAGCTTGTGATTATGTCATATACTAGATAAATATCAAGGAATCTATTTAGTCATCTGTTTTCCAGCTTTCTTATAGTTCATAATTATGAAACTCCTTGTAGTCTAAAGCAGAAAATATTGCAAAATATTCTTATGTATTATTACTAGTGAAAATTAAAAAAGTGAATGTGGGACTTTGGAAAATGGTAACCTTTTAATTAATTTTGAGAGTTCATTAAGATATGTTGCATAATGATCAACATAGTTTCTTAGAATTTCTGATTACAAAATATTAATACATTGAGGAAAAAGTGTATGTGGTATTTAGTAGAATTTATATTGTTTCAAATCACTTGTGCTTTTAAAAATCTGCATGACACTCAAGAGAAGTACTAAGACTGGGATACTAGTACTCATTACGGGCTTTAAATGTTTTGTTGCTTTTTTATTTAAGAACATTTAAAAAGACATTGAACGATAACTAATTATTTGTGTTAGCTGTTTTAATCTTTTAGAAATTATCTATTTTCAATGAAGAAATATAGATGGCATCAGCTCCCAGGAATGGATGTTTGTAAACATCCATTTCTAGATTAAGTCACCTTTTATTGAACTGTGGTCTGTAAAGGATTAATAATGACATTCAAACTGTGGCTTGCTGCAATTCTGTGAGTTACATTGCCATGTTTACAGTAAAATGCAATTATTACATATCTCCCAGACTTTAAATTTGTATGCCACATTAGGGAAGCAGTTTCTGAACCATAAAGCACTGAAAAAAAATGACAGAACAATGCAGTTTCAGAGAATATAAGATCTGTCCTGAAATGTGATGAAAATGCATTATAGAAACCTGTATTGTGGGAAGGGATCTATCTTTTAAAATTAGAATTCTGTGGCTTTGTTTCTTATTATTTAGTTTGAGCTCACACAACAGAACTCTCGCATTGAAATATTTTCTCATTTTAAGGAATTAATGGCTCTCCACTAGCCCTTAAACATGTAAAATGAGTAGGTTACTTGTGTCCAGTACATCCAAAAAGAGCCAGGATAAAATAAACATGAGGAGTTGGATATCTTGGAAAAAATCTGTCATGGGTTTGGGTTAATCATCTCCAGAAGAAATTCAACTTGATGCCTGAAATGTAAGACTTCTTGGAGAAAGCAGTAAAGCCTGAGGCAGTGTTGATCTGAAGGACTGCTCTCCATGGGTCAGAGCTGCTCTGCTGGCAGAGTGCAAACCCAGTTCACAACAGTGCTACGCTGAAAAGTTGTAAAAGACTGCAGGGGCCTTACAGTGCACGCACTCAAGCTTCGGTTACATACTTCTAGTGGCCCAGTTTCTTATTATAAAATAAAACTAAAAAATAAAATCTGTGCCTAATTTTCTAGCCTCCTGTCCATCAATGATAGTGTAGGATTTTTTCAGTATTCTTGGAATGAAGCAATCCTGAAATTATGTTAAAAACATAATGTCATAAAACGTAAAGCATCATTTATGTGCATTTATGCAGTGCACTTCAGTGTCTGAATATTTATAAATGATCTAGACATATGACTTTTTTATTAATATTCTTGTTTTTCACATTAAATTACAAAAAAAAAAAGAAAAACAATTGTCCATTTCCTTGAAATTCCTGAGTAGGAGGTACCTGCCATGTATAAATACCAACTTAATATTATGAATCTTCACTGTGGTTCTAGTCTTCAGGGTTCCTGTATTCATATGTGAAGGGTTTCTGACCACGTATTTCACCTGCCTGTGTACTGTCTCTTTGTTTCTGACTCTGCTATTTTGCGGACTGTTGTAATTTGTGGTGGTTTAAGGGTTTTATGATTGCATCAGATTTAAATGGGGTCTCTAAGCTAGAGAGCATGTTGCTTCCAACAAACATTCAAAACTAAGATTTTATATAATGTATAATACCTGTGCTTTCATAACATAGTAATTATCAATTTTTACCAACCTAAAAGGCACTGCACATAAAAAAAAAAACCAACCTACAAAAACTTACTGCTCTTTTTTATTAACTACCCAGTGACGACTTCAGTAGGAATGAGATTTCACCAAAAATGTCGTCATGGGTTGAAAACTGTTTTTTCTCGTTGTTGAATTAGATGATATAATAGTTCAGATAGTTTTATTTTCATCTCCTGAGGTTCTACCCTTCTTTTTTCTCCTTTCCTTTATATCTTATGTCCAAAATCCATGTAGTGTATATATCTTCATCTCACCAATGTCTATGTAAGCAAATTGACTTCACATTCAGATCCACAGCTTTTAATACTGCATAAGGCAATCATTTTAGATGAATAGATCCTGGAGTACCAAAGCATTTCAAATCCTTTTTCATTTGACCATTCAGTGACCTGATAACTATTTCCTGTCCCTAAGTAAGGTCGTGACCCAGGTCTTAGAGTGCAAAACACAGATAATTTTAGCAACAAGTTAAATCCAAAAGGATTTGGTTGGAGGGGGTAAGGGAGAATAGGTTTGGATAAATTCCTCTAAAACAAAGTGTTACAGCACTTGGATTTAACATGTCTAGTTAAAAGTAATTGTTGAATTTGTTGCTGTCTGTTTGGATGCCTGGGGACTGTGGTCAACATTGGTGGGTTTGTTTATTTGCTTAGCTTTTACTGAACAGCACCAAATACTCTTTACACTTCAAAAAACCAGTTACTAATGTAGAGGTCATTAAAAGTGCATTTTCAGATAGATTCAAAGTGTTTTCCAAAGCGATTGTTTCAAGCATTAAAATCATATTGCTCTTCAAATGGTGTTTTAAGATAGGCCACAGAAAGGACAGACTGGGTCCATAAAAGTGTCATGAGTGTTACATTGCACAAATGTTCCTCTTGCAAAAGAATTTCCATTTGGTATGATGCTATGAATAAGGAATATAATGGATCCTTAGAAATATTTTGTAGGCACAAATCTTGCTTCAGCTGGAATATGTGACACATTTTAAGTCACAATTAAAGAAGTATTTCCTGTAGTGATAGACTTTAATAGCAATAACTGTATTATTCTAAGCACTTTCAGAGATTAGTTAAAAGAAGGCCTTCACACAAGAGCTTTTAATTAATTTGAAAATTAATTAAATTAATTAAAATTTGCTTTAAAGGAATTTTTTTCCTGTTCTATAATGGGAACTATGGTGTTATGAAGAATCGATGCTATCAATAAGGTCAGAGATCTACAGCATTCCAAAAATGCCATTTTCCTGAGTGTAATCTTAAACACATTGAAATATCTTTCTGTTTTTATTGCTAATAATGTTAGTGTTCAGATACAACGTATATTTTGGCAGTGTGCAACATTTTTCAAGGAAAATATTGAAATAAACCTCTTAAAATTGAAATATAGGTATTCAAAATTTTATGCTGTTCAATATAGGAAAGTACTATACCTTTCACAAGTTTCATGTAATCTATAATATTGAATGTGTGATTGACGTAGATGATTTTACAAGGGATTGCAAGTAAGTCAAGTATTTTAATGAAAATGTACAACCATGCGGTGGTACCTGTGTAACTGGTGTGCTATTTCTATAATGTACATCTTCCAACTTCATAACTTTGCAGTTCAATTCTTATCAAAACATCTTAGCAGTTGCTTGAAATTCAGAGATTTGTACTGGTTTGATGTATGCATTGCAGATATATTATCTGGTTTGTGAGTATAAAGAAGGGTAGAAATACTGAGTTTTTCACTTATACATACACATATTTGTATATGTAAATATATATGGGGGCAATTTCTTATATTTCTAAGAAAAGCTGCATACAGAGATAATATTTTTGAATAAAATTTTGTTTACCTGACATTCTAGAATTGTTCTTTCTTTGCAGGCATATTGCCATATTACCCATCCAATATAGTTGTAATTTCATAAATTACCACATTTGTAGAATCTTGAAGATAAGCCAGTCTGGACAATGAGATAAAGAATTCCAAGTACCCAGACAAAAGAACTTCACTTTCACAATTATCATTATACAAGTATATTAGGAAAAACTGAATTTTTTTTAATGGTTTCTAAATGCGAATTGAGTATCAGGCTTACCAGGACCCTGACTAGGGAAAGACATTTCCCTAAGGCACGTGCATGCTTTTTGTTTTCTAATACGGAGCAAACTCAGCAGTTTTCTCATTATGAAGAGACTCAGGATATCTCTTGTCAAGGATAGAATTTGACTTTTGAAAAGGGAGAATTGAAACTCTACTGTGTATTTTTAAGTTGTTTACTGAGTATTTGCTTTAGTACCTGATGTATATTTTGTAATTGAGAAATTAGCAGTGAATGTAAAAATAAAGGAAGCTATGTGCTACTAAGCCAGAAAGTTCTGATTTAACCTACCAATGACCTGGCTTTGTTTGTTCAGATGACAGTTCTAAAAGTGTGTAGAGAATATTCCCTTTTAATACAGTTATTTGCCGCAAGCTGTGACCTCACTGCCTGCCAGGGAGCAGGTCTGAATTGGCCCTTTCTCTGATATCGTGACATTGCTTCTGTTGCCTCGATTGTGACCTCTGATTGCATGATACCCCTGAGAGTTCAATTTAATAAGCATGACTCCTGACTCTTAGCCAGGTCTGCCTTCTTAGGTTTTGTCAGAGTCTACTTGTAGTCTGGTCTACATATACTAAAACACTGCATAGGCTGCCATCATACTATGTGACTTGTGTGCACTGTATTCAAAATTCTCTTTCAACCATCTTTCATTTACTGCAAATGGAAATGTTCATAAAATTTGCCTTGGAATAAATTTTAGAAGCTGTTTCTTCCACATTTATGGCTGCTTGGGATTTTGGGGGTTTATACCTTTGTACAAATTGTTACTATTATTTCACTATATTACTAAGCATGTGTGTTATCCATGCATTATGCTAATTTCTTGCTTTGAAATTTGTTTAAGTTCCCCTATGAGAATGTTATTTATTTCTATGACTTCCCATCAAAAGTACGTTTGTTCATTAAAGAAATATGTAGGGGCAAATCCCTTTTTCTCATTGCATAATTAATACAGTCACACAACGAGACAGTTATTGATGAGTACCCAGAATACTGCAAAATTTAGTTATCCAGGACCAATCAGATGAAAGCTGAGGAATCTGTGGAATACAAGAGAAGGTGAGTAGAATCAAGACTTTTTAAATACCATTGAAAATAAGCTATCTTTGGTTTTGTAATGATTTTGCTACATCATTGCATTCTTTTCTCCTGTTTTCCTCCTCTTCTAGTCAGAATGCTGAAGAAGAGTCTGTTCTGAGACCTGGATGCCTTGAGGGTGATGATGCTATTCAGATATTTCTCCAGTTTTAGTACCCCTTGATGCATTCACTGAACCGGAATATGGAGAAGTTCAGAGATTGGAAAGAGAGTTTGAAGAACTGTGGTACAAGATACAGACAAGTTTCTGTATTTAGTTACATGCATTTTCTGTATTCTCATTGCAGATATGTATATATTTTTCTCGCCACTCTATCAGTACCTTTAACATAGTGCTTCTAATCAATTTATTTATCTTTTCAGAGAGCAGAAAAATCGTGCTGAAGAAATGAATGTTTGGTGCTCACTTTTCCAGTTAAATTAAAACATTTTCTGTAAATATTACCACTTAATATCTCTCTATTTCTTCAACTGCTTTAAAGAATTCTGTTCACCTTTTCAGTCAGTTTACTTCATATTAAAATTGCTGTATCGTGTATGAAAAGTTAACTATATTAGAATCTTTCTTGTAACACAGGTTCTACATTAGGCAAAAAGTGGGTATTGTCTTGTTACACTCAAATTTGACTGTGAAATGCTGTTCATTCTTCATGACAGTGACTGTTAATGTTCAAGTAAAATCTTGGTTTGGGCAGTTATTTTTTTAATATATTTTTTAAGGCAAATTCCCATGTACAATTATACACTTTTAATAACTTTATTTAGTCTATAAGGTTTTAAAACTCATAATATGGTCATCTGTTTCCTTCTTCTGGAGCAAATAGTATAAGATTAGCTACTGAAGTTCCTTAATCTCAAGTGGGAGTTTGCTTAACTGATTGAAATTTATGGGATTTCATTCCTTTCTGGATCAGACCTTATTGCTCTATAAATTCGTATTTGCAGGAGCTTAGATCATCAGCTGCAAACAAATGAACAACTGTTTTAACCTGTTGTTATGCAACAGGTAAAACAAATTACACTTTTAAGTTGTGGCTGTATTAAAAGCTATTGCAAATATAACAGAATGCATGATCCAATTCACCTATTTGGAATCATCATGGTTTTCCCTGCTTTTCAAACAGATGTTACACATATGGATGCATATATATTTTAAAAATGTATATGTAAACATCACTGAGTTGGAGAGTTTGGTAGCAAGTTTAGCTAAAAGGTTTGGTGAAAGGTAACTAACTTAGACACAGGTACTCTAAGAATGAAATGTTTACACTCAAGATTGAAGATGTTTAAATTATGTTCAGAAATTGAACTTGGGGTTTTGTGTTAATTTTCTCTTTAAAAAATAATTTGAATGAATCTCTAAACAAAATTCTATAAAAGAACAGGAGTAATCAGAACTGATTTATTCCTTTTTGAACTCTGATTTCTTCATTCAGTGAGGTGAATCATTCAAACCTTCTCTGCATCGTTAGAAAAAAATCTGTGCCATTGTAACTATAATTGTTCCAAAATCAATATAATCAAGTCAGTTCCATACCCGTGGGGCTGAATACTCTTGCTGGTTTCTCTAAAATGATACACTGTGTTTCAAGTCTTGCTTTTTGTCATGTGTTTACAGGCTGAAAATTTCAATCCAATTAATCAGAAATCTATAGAAAGACTAAGCTCTTTGAGATACAGGTATTGAGAATTAACCTGGGGCAACTTGTAGGCAAATTGTGGATTTGTTTTGCTTTTTTTACCTGACCTTTAGAAATGGAAATTCATTTTTTCTTTTTTATTTCTTTAATTTTTTTTAATAGATCTATAAGATACTGGAATTTCATATTGTTTAATTTCTTCCATGATGTATCAATCAATTAAGTATAACTTCATAAGAAGAATTTGTGTTTTTATGTCTATATTTATAGACACTCATGAGTTTAGTATTTATGGTTATTTTTAAGGTGGATATAAACAAATAAGGATTGCACACAATTGGGGATTAACTCACTTTAGATGTAAAGTCTTAAGAAAAAGAACCATATATGTCTGTGACTTTTTTGCATTTAATTAAATGAGCATTAAATCAAGCTTTGTTTATACAATGTTTGGCATAGTGACAGGCCTGATCTTCAGTGGTACTTCTTGGTTTTGCTATAAAGTAAATTAAACAGCAGGGTTGCACTTAGTCTGTGTAGGCTTTGTGTGTGTATTTGACAGTGCAAAGCAGTTACACATTTCTGCACTGACAAAGCTGTGAACTGTTGTCAGAATATGTTCCTCAAATACCAACATGTATTTCAAGTCAACATCAGAAAGTAAGCCACAAATAGTTTCACCCAAACAAAATAAAACCCTTTTAAATTGAAAAATATTTTGATAAATCATATATATCATATGAAATTATATAGATAGTTCATAGGTACTCATAACTGAATTTCATATTGGCATTAGTACAATAATTTCGTTATTTCACTATCAGTGTTACTCTACATTGAAAAGTACCAGTCATGTATGGTACTTGTGTGCATCATGTGTGTTGATGAACTTGAGTTCTTAAAACAAGCTGTTATTCAGCTAAGTATCTAGAAAAAATGTTTATTCTCAAGAGTAAACATAATACTTTTTTTTTAAAATGTAAATTCTCAAGGATGGTCCTGATCAGGGTTAAGAGTTGAACTCCATGATCCTTGGGGGTCCCTTCCAACTCCACTATTCTGTGATTCTGTGATTTTTAATTACTTGTTCATAAAAATTGTTAATGTGTTGTAAGTCACCTTTACTGATTAAGTTCATGCTGCTCCTGAGTAATAATATTTTTTTGTTTCTTTTTAATAGTTGGCATACGTATCTTCTTGTCACATGGAAGCTTCAAATTTTTATTTTGAACAAATGTTTTGTTGAGTTTAGATTCTTCAGTCCCTTTCTTCTACATTTAAGTCCTTCAGTACAAACAAAACCTACTTTAATGGTTGTCACACTCAATAAAAATTGATTGTATTTTGTAATTTTTGTTCCCTTTATAGTACAACATAATAGTTAGACCTCCTGCACTCCTACAAAATGTTCCTTTGTATTTGTTATTTTGAGCAGTCCTTTGGAAGATCTTATGTCAAATAATTTTCCTTGGTTTATTGAATTTAGAGAAAGGTATTCCTCTGGCTTGGACTACATACGAAGTGATAATCTTTTCTTGCTTGGGAATACTGCTTCATTATTGAGCAACTGAATTCTTCTATTGAAGTTCTTGATTGTTTCTGTCATTTAATTTTAAGAAATGGCAATAGATAGAACTAAAATATATCAAGATATTCTGGAAAAAAAGAGTTTTTCATGTTATGCATATCTTAATTTTCTCCTGAACACTATAAAATTCTTCTTTCAGTAGAGAACATCCATCATTAGGGGGTTTATTAATTCCCAAAGGATATGAGAAAAACTAGAGTTAGGGTCTGTACTAGATGGATTTGAGAGTTGAGACAGAAATTATGTGAGAGTGTAGGCAGTAAGGATAAACAAAACAGTCTCAATAGACTTCTGTCTTATTTATACCTTACATTTACTGATGGATAACTAAGCGTGGAAATGCTGAACATACTATTTCAAAATATTTTTTTAGTCCTCTTGATTTCTTTGGTTCTTCAAGGGTCTTGATTACGCAAAGATCTCTGGGTAACTCTTGGTTGTTCTCAAATTTACTTTTCAGCAGTGCCCGTGCTGGTTGGCTGAAGAGAGTACTATACAAACTACAGAACACCCTGTTCATAGAAGACTATACAAAAGACTAATGTGAAAATATAGGCATACATAGTACAGGCATAACAGCGTAAAGTTTTTTATGTACTTTTTGAATTTATAAACACCTGAGTGGATCCTGAAGTTTGCTGATTGCAGGTAGAAGTGGTTTCCATAAGGAACTCTTCACTCTCTGTGCGTGTGGGTAGAATATCACTTCTTTAGTTTCTTCATTTTTGTAGAGTTAAGGTTTGGTTTCGGCAGGGTTGTTTTTTGGGTTTGTTTTGTTTTGTATTTTTTTAAGAAAGAACAAACTTAGTTTCTCAAACATGAAGCAGTTCTATATTGTTTCTCAAGCTGTATGTAAGAGAAGCCTGCCCTTGGGTGTCTGAACTGAGAAATGTTAGTCTGTCTTTTTTAGCTCTATTGCAACTTCTGTTTGTTTATGGTTTTGGAGTCTGAGGAAGCCATGTGTCTGTGTGTGGATGGATGCTGAGATACTACATTTTCTTTTTATATACTCTTCATCCTATGTGTGTTTATTTATTTTACATTTATTTATGAATAAAATACAATTATCTTCACTTTCACCACGATTGTTGTTTATTATAATATTGCCAAAATATGAGCCCAGTGTACTGGAACTGAGGAGTTGGATGCTTGGATGCATTCAATACTTGCCTTAGTACAAAGAAAATTACACAGAGTAGCTGATACTTTTCATCTAAGTGGAGTCAATAACTATATAGCATTTAATCAATAATTCAGTGAAATGCAAACTCATAGAGTCAGTCACCAGCATTTCCAAACTTGGAAGTTTTAAGAGAAATTAGAATCTTAATATTTCAAGATCTTTTTGCAGTTTATTCTCCTGCTATTCTTCTGCTTTTCTAGGACAAAAAAAATCACAATGTCTTTGTTATTCATTGAGATTAATATAAATAGCCATAACAGTATATTTAATTCCAGCGTTAAATACCTGCAGTGGCATTCTGCAGAAATAAACCAATTTTTCTGAGTATTTCCTTGATATGGATGTGTTTGAGCAGTAGTCTACATAACTCCGAATGTAATGGTTTAAATGCTTTTGTTAAATTAATCAGTTTAATCAAATGTCAGAATATTGGTTTGTTTTCTGGCTCATTTTTTTAAATGAAATAGTTCTTTATTTGGTGAAAAAGGGAATCTCATACAGTCTGTTAGAGAGTGTACATCTGCATTAAACCAGTGCACTACTGTTCTTTTACTTTTTTTCCTGTTTCTATGGCTTACTTTTAATTGACCCCAGCAATCTATACTTATATTATTAGTATTATTAGCCCTCCACTATTCAATCCCTATGTCTTTCCCCAAACAGATCCTCAAGTTCTTATCCCGACATTCACTTCCTGAATCAAACAGTCAGAAATTAGCAATAAAATGAAATTAGCTGCCTGTGTGGCAGCTTCCTCTACACATCAGGTGAAATAGTATTTGAGGTTTGCACATCAACTCAGAGAGGAGTCATATGTCTTAGGAAATATTACAATATGAAACTGCTATAGTTATGAAAGAAGTTATAGAAAATAAATTAGAAATTGTATTTAACATAAATGGAGGAGTACAGAAAGTGGTGAGTCCATAAAAGTTACAAAAGTTGGATAAATTAAACAGTATTTAATGCTTCCTTGATGTCAGTGCTAGGAAAATGAGGCTATGAAGCAATTCAAGTGGAAATGGAGCATGTTCAGGAGAGGAGTGAAAGACATAAGTTTTAATATGAAGCAGTAGTTTGCAATGTATTTGTGCCATGAGAGGGTTGCAGTAAAAGAGATTAAGTAATCAGGAGATACTGGGAGAACTTCCTGACACTATGGTGATATGAACAGAGAGAAATATCTTTAAATGAAGTGTCTTAAAAGTACACTGTTGAAGACAAGACTTGGATTTGCCTCAGTGTGGGGAAAGGAACAAATTGAGCATATACAGTAAACTAGGATAAAATACCAACTACTACAGATTAATATAACTCCTACAGAGAAATAGTAGTAGTGGTGTATTCTGCAGAGGTGGGAACAAGTAGCAAAATAGAAAATAATGTGTGAGAAGCTTCAAGTATGAAATCCTGTTTTCTTAAATTTAAAGCTGAAATTTGTACTGTTTCAGTGGTTTAGGAATCTCAACAAAAGTGTTCAGCTTTTGCATAATCTAATATGTTAGATTATAATAAGACATCAAAGAGAGAACACAGAAAGCACAGGCTGAAATATGATAACCACTGAAGCAGAATGAACTAGTAGGTGAAGAGATTAGAGAAGAGAAGGAGATTTGCAGATGGAGCAGTAATATAGTAGATTTTATTTGTAGTCTGAAAAAAAAATATTAAACACCTGGTAAAAAGAGAAAAAAGACACAAATTTTAGAAAAAAAACTCCAATTTTTTTTCCTTTCATTATTTTCTTTTATAATTTTTGGAAGATTCTCTTGTACATTGATCTGTGCTCTCGTGTTTAAAACTCATTATGATGTAAGCAATAAAGTATTTTTAAGCATCAAAAAATGTTGGTCATAACCTGATGTGATATTCTTGTTATGAAATTCTATTTCATCTTTATTCAGCTGTGAACTGACTCAGACACCACTATAAATATTTTTATTTCATTCATCCTGGTCCTAGAGATGGAAGTCAATATAATCAAAAGTAACTCAGATGAAAAGGTAGCTTCTAAAATTATCTGTACAGGGTACCTATGTCACAAACAAGTTTCTGTGGTTTTAATGTAGAAATATGTGTCCCACTATATGAAAATTCCAGACATGAGTTGTAGGTAAACATTATCTGGAGATGCTATGATTTTTGGCAAAAAGAACTCTGTATCAATTACTGCCACATAACACTACCAATGGTCTGGAAATCACATAGATATTGCTACTATAACTGTGTAAATCTGTAAGCATGCTAAAGACCACTCTAAATACCATTCTTTTTCCAGTTTGAGACCTGTAGTGATTGCTATGTGATACTTTGGTGTATTTAGTGATAAAGTAGACTTTTGACAAATGTGTCAAGCTTTTTGTGGAAAAGAAGTAGTTCTTCTCGTTTCTCTTACGTTCTACTGTAAGTTTCTGTGTTGTTTTTGGAGTAGACAGTGGGGAGGGGCATAGATTTTTTATTATTGTTATTTTACTGTCTGTTTCCAAATACTTCACTTTCTTGCCCTGACAAGAACAAATCATGTCATTCTTATTTTCTGTTCTGCGTGTATTGTACAGAGTGTAAGAGAAATAGTGCCTTTTTTTTTTTGGTTGGCTAACATGGAAAAATGAGATAAAAAGGTAGATTTTAGATAAGGTATTTCAAGATAATATAAAAATGTGTCATGCACATAACTATAGAAGACAGCAGAAATTATAAATCCTATATAAACATATAAAGGTTATATATAATTTTATATAATATATAGGTATTATATAATGGATATAAAATATAAATATTAATGTTCTACATAATTATGTAATTTTGTTATTTATGTAATTTTAATTTTCACTAATAATAATTTTTTTAGGGTTTGCACATTCAAACACAGACTTGCACATACCCCCTTACAATATATTTTGCTGACCAATAATTTATGCCAGAAAACAGTAAGGGAAAATTTAATGTACTAATAACACAGGCAATAATTTTATACCTAAGCTCAGCTACTTAAGTCCTATATTAAGGACACAATTTCCAGAATACATATTGAGATGAGAAAATTAACTATTGTTACAGATTTTTATTTTTTTTTATTAAGGGAGGAAAACTTAGAATCCTCAAGAATTTCCAAACCCTGCTTTCACATTGTAGGTCTTAGATTTCTTAGTCTCTTAGGTTATTGGTATTTTACGCAGTATGAAGCAAGTTTTGAAGTTAATTAAATCACCTTCTAAACACAAAATTTGAAAGACTGGATACAGTGCAAACTTCTCCATACATTTCTCTGTATCAAGAAACATATGATATATTATCGTTAGACCTTTTATCTACTCATCACCAACAAATAGATTTGAAAAAAAAAATTACTATGTTGAATCAGGATCCTTAGCATTCTCTTGCATGTAAATGGATGAAGAGCGAAGTAGCTAACTGTGACTTACAACAATCAGAATTGGTGTAGTCATAGTGTCTCAGAGCATGCCCAGCAAACAGATTTGACAGATGAAGGATGGGATTTTTCTAGATCCCAAAGTTCAGGTTCTTATGGGTTTGCATGTGGGTTTGGTGACATAGAAAACAATTTGTTACTGTCCTGTAATACTAAGTTCCAAGGATATTTCAGATGCCCATGCTTTACTGGGTTCTCTATTTAGATGCCCAAATACTGTAGGAAATTACCAGTAGGTGACCCTGAATGCTTCACTGTATCTGGCCTAAGTGCACTATATGTGTGTGGACGATTAATTAGCAACACCTAAAAATCGTTACTGTATTAATGCCAAATGTAAGACATTTCCAATCTTAAATTATTAACGTGTGTGTCATGTAAAAAAAAAAAAAATCGAATGCTTAGAAGCGATAATCTAATGAGGCTATGATACTTTAAATACCTCTGAAATTAATTTGGGGTTTGATGGAGTTGTGCCTTCTTTGATGTATTTCTTTTTTCTTTGATAGTCTAAGAGTTGTCCCTATTTAACAATTAAAGATTATGGGTCTGATCCATTTCAAAGATGCTTACAGCTCTTTGGAACTTCTGTGTGTTACTGTTTCTACAAAATTAGGTCCAGGTTTTTAAAAAAAAAAACATAACCCTAATTTAAGAAAGCTATCAGGCAAATGCATGGTAATGGTACTGATACACCACATTCTCAGACACATGATATTCATAAGTGGAAGAGAAAAGTGATAATATAGTAGTGCTTTAATTCATAACATAATTTTTTTTGTTTCATAAGAATTAAAAAGAGAGATGTTACTATTAAAAAATAAGAATATGAGTATATTCCAAATAAGAAAATAGAATACAGTTTTCTACAGCATTATAAAGACATTATTGAACGGTGTCTGCCCATTTAGGGAAAAAAGTCACTATTAACATCAATATGGAATAGGAATACTCTGTCCAATAGCGTATATAGTTTTAAGGAAGAAAACCTTATTGTGTGCACTTTTATCTTGGTCACTTTCTTGTTTCAAGTGTTTTTCAATAATTAACATGCAAAAATAAATACAAATAAATTAAAATAAAATTTTATTCAACAAAGCCAGTTCTGTTTCAAACATTTTTCAATCAAAACAACTGAGGAAAATTGTTAAAAATAAGTTGTCAAGTTAAGTGTCTTCCTTTTTTTGTTGTGTTTTGTCACAGATTATTTTATGTTCATCTTCTTTTGACACACAGACTCAGAGATGAACTTCAAGCACTGGTTTTAAATCCCCTATATTGATTTCCCTTTTAGTTGATGAAAAGATAACAAACACTCTAATAAATGCATAAATGATACCAATTCTTTTAATAGGAAGAAGTAATTATCCTGAGAAAGATGGTAAGACTGGACCAACTTTTCTGTAAATACAGATAAGGAAAATACTAAATATAATTTCTTGGGAGATTATTCCTCATTGGAGAATATATGTAGAAGGCTCTGTCTCCAGGACTACTCTTATGAAGTCACACAAAACGTGTTCTACTCTTGTTATGAATCAGCATCTTTCTTAAATGGAAAACTGCAAAAGCACCAGTGTAGTTGTGGACCTGGAACCCATAAATTTTCAAAATGTAAAAGTTAAAAAATCTTTAGTTTAGAAGAAATAGTTCCCACTTTAATAAAGGAAGATGTTGAACTGTGTAATTAGAATTCTTTAATATTTGGCACTGATTGAGCAATTCACAGCTTGACCTTTTTAGTCAGCCCTCACCTCATTTTTGTAGACACAGTGACTGTCCATCCAAGCTGTTCATTTTCTGTCCTCCTAAGGAGGTAAATGAGAGTTCTTTACATGAACTGAGGATAAATTCTTCTGCCTAAGTTCTAGTCCATGAGTGACTAACAAGACATATATGACTTCATGTTGTGGACCAGGACCTTGCCTAATTTTAAATGGGTAACTGTGTCCTTTACAATGGAACACGTTCAGCCTAAGGAATGGGTTTAGTTTGAAGAGGCATTCTCTGTGCTAAGACAAATGGAGAGCACAACCAATAGACATTGTATTTCAGACTATGAACTAAGCACCTATAATATTTTAACAGTATTCCCTTAGAGCTAAAAGTTGAAAGCAATGAGCTCACTGCAAAGCCAGGTAAAATGCAAATGAGGAATTATATTTTGCAGTTTATGCAAAGCAAACTACAATTTTTACAGGTAATTTTAAAAATTACCACAGGTAATGCACCAAATGTCTTAAAAGATAAGTTGTTGAATAGCCTGTAATTTCAGGTTATGTTGTCAAAACTTGAATTAAAACTATGGCAGTTCTGATATCTCCCTCCTTTACAGTTGTTGATAGTTGAAGCATTTGCAGTGGGCAAATGGAATGCTGTTAAATTAGGTCACCTATGCTCTTTGCTGGTTCAAGTGGTCCTGCAGTTTACTAAACAACTTCTAGTAGCTGCTGAATTCACCTATCACTGAGGAAAGAAAAATCTTTGAAAGAAAAAAACAGAAAGGTTTTAGTTAAAAAAAAAAATGTTTTCTGATGTCTCTTAAAAACCCTGAGTTGAAGGTGCCAAACAGACATAACCTATGAAGTTGATGTATAAGGGTAACAAATAAAAAGTTGAGTGTCGCCATGCAACAATGATGTTTCCTCACCAGGCTCTTCCAGTTTTGGCATCCTCTTCCTTGTGTTTCAAAACATATTGTTATATAGCAGAATGGTCCCAAAAACTGAAGGATCTCCGGAACTGAGGAGCTTTTTTTTTTTTATTTTTCATGATGTCACTATTTTGTTCTCTGTTTTTAGATGTCTTTTTTGATTCAAAAGCAGGTAGTAATTTGTGAAAAATAGTACCATATATGCAATTGCTTTGACATCCAGTATCAGAAAATGCCATTAAAATGCCTTAGTGGATCATATCAGTAGAAGACAGAATAGAGTAACAAGACTGCCATGTGTCCACTCTTGCATGTAACAGTGCCATTTTTTTTTAACCTTATAGACTAGTAAATAGAATTGTAAGTGCAAATTAGTGCATATTTTTAATTATAGAAATATCACAATAAGCAACATTCATGGTAACTGTGACAAACAATTTCTGTATAACAGATACCTCTATATGAACTTCATAGTATAGTTTTATTTCCCAATAAAATCAATGTTTTCAGAAGGCAAATATTAGATCCCAAAAGAGAAGATAAAAGATAGAATTAAAACTAATTTCAAAGTTTTTCTTAAACATATCAAAGGAATTTACTTGGACTCTGCATAAAAATAAAGTAGTTGCCTTTTTTCTTTTTTAAAAGGCAATGCGTTCCAAGTTTATCTAAGGAATCTTAAAGAAAATATATTTAAAATAATGATGACAGGCAGGAGTATCTCTTTTCCTCCCCAGGTGAAAAAGAAGAATGTTCACAGCTGGATACTGCTTTAGATGAAAAATTACAAAGAAGAAAAGACTTCACATACCGATGGCTTCATGCACAGCTTTTGGATTATGAAGCAGTGAGTTCCAGAAATACGAAGTGGTGAGGTCATCGCCTTTAAATTAGATTTTTTTTTATTTTAGATTTTTCTTGTAAAGTGAAACCTAGGTTAATAGTTCTAAAACAAACATGACTTTACAGGCTAGCAGGCAGTACACCATATTTCCGGGTCCCAAACACGTCACCCTTTAGAATTAGTTTTGTAGTCATTGTATAGATACTACTTCCACAGTGAAAATTAAATGATAAACAGTACAGAATCTCATGATAAATAACTACATAGTTTTACATTAGCAATGCAGTGGGTTTTGGACTGTAAAGAGTGTAGGAAAAAGTTCTTATTCATCATATATTTTATAACATTATTGATATATATATTATGGCTTTATGTAATTAAATCAACTGTAACATTAGCTGTATTGTTAGATTTGATTAAGGAAGTTAAATTTATTTTTTTTAACTAGATAGAGTGTATTTCTATTTTGTCTTCAAAACAGAAACCCATATTTTACATCTTCATAGTATACTGTATTAAAATGTTGTAAACATGCTGCTTCTATATTAAATTTTGGTTAATAAACAGATAAAATATCAACACAATTAAGGGAAAGGTTAATATTCTCTCAACTAAAATGAAGACATAGTAAGAATATTTTAGTCATAAATTCAATATAAACTATTGATATCTTAATGAAGTGATTAGTAGATGCAATGCCAAGCACCTCTAATAAAACTGAAAAAAGTGTCAGCAATAGATTTAATATATTATTTATCATTATTTTAATTTAAAATGTATTTAATTTGTATGTAAATGAGATGCATACTGTTCTGTCATATGTTGGAAAATATTTCAACTATCCAGTTTGTATCAATGACTGTAGAAAGTATATGAAGAATATTTTCCTTAGGGAATATTTATTTGGCTTTGCAGAAATGTTTGTCTATCAATCATGTTCCATAATAGTGCAATACTCCCAAGTGTTTGTTTAAGATAACTTCCATGACTTTTAATTTGAATGAAAACACCGGGACAGAATATGTAATGGTGTTTGAAAGTAGGAGGGCACAGAAATTTATTAAAGTATTTTCTTAAATATTATTATGCTACCTCTGCAGGTGTGTGCTATGCACTAGTATTTGTACTGACATTTTTAAGGATCATGATATCATTTTTTAGTGTGGTAAAAGTCCAACTGATCTCCATTGGAACTTCACTGATAGACTGTTTATAACAGCTGATCTATTTAGGCAACTAAGAACAATTTTATTCCCACATAGAGTAATATGACAATTGGTTTGCCTACAACTTAGGTCAACACATGCAAAAATTCATGCATGGTTGCATTTATTGACACTGATATTTTAACTTAGTCTTCTATCTTTTGACTAAACAATTGTAAATTTTTTATTGCTTTTAATCTTAAGTGCAGAAAATTTAATACTAATTACTCCAACACTTTATCAGTTAATATTATTTTTTCTGATGCATTTTAATAATGGAATTACTGAAAAAATAAAAATAAATAAAAATAAACACAAAAAACCCCCAGGATTGTTTCCAGGAAAAGATTCTGTGCAGGTATTTTAGCAAACCCAGTACAGTGGGACATATTTAAATTTCTATTCTATGGTTTTTCAGCTGTCGTTTTTTGCCTGAATTAGATCCTGCAATATGTGACAGTAGACGAGTGCAGCTTGTGGTAAGAACTTGTTTCTTTGTGGGATTTTACAGAATTGAGATATTTCCAATCCATACTTTGTGTAAAAACAGGAGAATTTTTATTAATATAATTCTTTACTGTTGTCTCATTTGGCAATCAAGTTACTCGTTGATGGAGACCAGAAGAAAGTATTTTAGCACAAGAACCCATGTTTGTACATAGGGTTCTAGTTTTATGATCTGATGCTGTGTTTGTTTTTTAGACATCAAATGCCAGGGTGTGTTTTTAAAGCTTCTAAATCAACCTTTAAAAAAAAAATTGAAAAAAATTTAATTATGGTTCAGTTCCAATTCTGTTTTTTACTGAAAACCTGTATCCTTGTCAATTGAATTTTAATATTCTTAGATTCTGTATGTCACATAACTAAATCATTCTAATTTGCCTTCAGTGGCATTTATTGAAATACAGCAAGTTGGAATTGTATATTAATATGGTAACATTACAAAGAGCACTGTGTAAAATTAGACTTATTCCTGCAATTTCTTTTCTATATTTTTTATATCATCAAATGTCCTCTGCTCTTTTCATGATTCACTCCTTTTGCAGCATTTAAAAACAAAACCAAACAAAACAACATTTTCTGAAATGGGTAGTTGTGTAAGTTGCCAGGAGGGGGAATATGAGCAATTTAACAATCTGAAGGTTTGCAAAACTAATAGACTCAGAGACACCCAAAAGTTCCTTTAATAGTGAACACTGATGATGCCTACAGACCAGTTTATACTCACTCCATTTCTATATATGTACACTTTACATTTTATTGCCAAATTAGCAATATTCTTATTGCTAATTTATTATTATATATATGATATAATATATATATATGATATATATATATATGATATATATGATATTATTATGCGGGGTTTAAAAAATGGGACAATTATACAGAATTAGGGGTTTATATACATGATGTAAAATATTGTATAAAAATATTGTCTAAAAAATATTGTATTTCCAGTTAGATGATGTGTCATATGTCTCATTTTGTTCTCTGAGCAATCTTGCCCTTTCTAATCTCTGTCTTCTTTAGATTCACCACCTATGCAATTTGCATGTTTTGGAGATGGTTCCATAAACTCTTTTAAAATTCACCTTTGAATGAAGTGTTTTTGAGGCTTAGATGTTACTATTACTGTTTTCTTTAAGACAAATCTTGTCAAATATTTTTCTCTGGGATTGGATGTGTCCACTTCTTAGGTTCTTTTAAAGCTTACGTGCTGAAATCATGAACCTAGTGACCATTGGGGTGGGTTTGATTGTAGCAGCATCAATAGTTATTTGTTAGGTCAAGTCGAAAACAGTAACTGATCTAATTTGAGAAAATCATAATCTAATAATGTTATCTAAATTACATATAATGTAATTATTGGTAAGCATATGTGCATATAGGTAGATTGTATGTTATTTACAATAAGCAGTTCTGTCCACAAAGTAATGCTGCAATCCCATAATAGTATTATGTGGTGTGCCCACATAACTGGCAAAGTTATGGAATTGTCACAGCCTGTGCCACATAATTACATAGCCGTTTCACATGAATGAAATACAGAGAAAATTGCAATAGAGGGTTCAAAAAATAGAAAATGGAATAAAATGTATCTATAATGCAGAAAACAGTACTATATGTGCAATGAAATAATAATGTGGTCTGTACACACAGATGGCTGGAGAATTTTGGTTTTAAAATTTATATGGGTTCTTTTTTAAAAGTTGAAATGTGAACAAATCCTACTGCTTTTGCACAATATGTCAGTTAAAAACTATGAAATCATGACAAAAATTATGTTAATAGTTTCAATCATTATCAAAAATTTCTCGTAAACTGAAAGTGGAAAGTATACATTAAAATAAAAGAAAAAAAGAATGAGGGAGAGAAAGAGACTTAGAAAAGAAAAGCATTCCTGGGCATTTCCAGTAGTTTATTCATATGTCATATGTCATGAAGTTTCCTGACTTGTAATAGAATCTCTGATTTTTATGCATTCCATAAGCCTGCATTCTGAAAGTACTAAATTAATATAGCTTTCTAACTGTTATTTGTGCACATTCCAATAATTTAAGACCTTCTTTTTCACATATGCAAAATGATATTTCAATTAGCAGTAAAATCTTAGCACTTCTCACTGGGGATTATTCCTATGTAATAACCTGCAGTACATCTGAGACCTTATTATCCTAATTATGGTTATTTTGATGATTTTTATTGCTAATACTGCCATAGAAGTGCTCAGGAAGGTGTGGTGACCTACAGTTTGAACTTATTACTGTAAATTAATATGATTTTGTTGAATAACAAGTAGGATATACTTCCTGATACTTTTTTTGTATGAAGTTTAAGTTACTGACAGGGTTAACCACTTCATGGTCGATCAGTATCTCCAAATCATTTAGATATAACTTGAATTTAAAAGTACTTTTTATCTCTGCTTGTTACAAAATATCTTGATAATTTTACATAGGAATAGACAAATATAGAGATGCAGAACTGTCTTTAGGGCAAAGATTCCTCCTGGCTGAAGTTAATTTCTAACTAATTGGAAAAAAAAAGTTTGTAGTAATAAAATGAAGAGCATAAAGTCTAAAGAGTTGACTGGAGATCACTACAGACGGAAGTCCACTACTACACTCTGCAAAAAAACTGTACTAGTATCTTAAATTTCTTCCAAATTTTGGCTCTAAGCTATAAATGTAAAAGGGAAGGTTTTAATTAGTTGCAGAGAACTTTCAAACAGCTTCTTTACAAACCTGAAATTAAATTTGCTCCAGTGATTAATACAATCTTAAATGTTACTCTGATTGTAATTAGGTGAAAACACTTATCTTTATTTGAAATAAAATAACAAATATTTTACATCAGAGAGAGAGATAGCCCTATCAAAATCTAACATATAACCCTGAATATTGTTGTCTACAGGTTGATGAAGCCTCAGTTTCTCTGATAGTAGGCATTGGATACCAGTACCAGGGAAAGGCTAGATATTTAAAATACCATGGTGTCCTGGGTCTTTTGGAGCTGGGACATTAGAAAACTTTTGCTATGTATTGAAACAGGTTAGATGGAAATAAGAATGATCAGTTCCATTGGTTTGAATCTCTGTGAGCATCACAGTGATTGTATTATTTCTGCCAATGAAAGACTAAAGGCTTTCTGTTTAAAGATTTTGAATATAGGAAGTTCTCAAAAACTTAAATTTACTGTAAATATTAAGTCCAAAATATAAAAAGAGTTGGCAGGATAAAGCATTACTCTTTTCAAAGTTTCTTGACGTTGCTATGGAAGAGAAAATAAATTATTGATGTTAACATTAATAATAAAGTCTGCTACCTATGTAAAGCAAAACTTTAAAATCCTGGTCATTAAATAAAAGGCAAGCATCGGAAAACAAAAGATAAACTTTCTGTGTGGACACAAAGGGCATGCAGTCACTAAGGAAGAGCGTAAAATCTCTGTATCTTTGGAGTTTTTGGTTTGAAAATGCATGGACTTTTTAATGAATTTTACATTAAACAGTGACTGAGTAAAGACAAGGAAATGAAACAGGTCTCCATTTAATCTGAGTTCTCTAAGTTAGACTGGACTACAAAGCCTGTCTGCTTTGGTGCAGTGCTACTCTTGGTACAGTGAGCTAGTTTGAACAGGAAGTCTGGAGATCGTCTCCTCCAGAAGAGCCTACAACTTCATAGTAACAGCATTTTCCTGAGACAAAGGGAGCTGTGGGCTTTAACCCTCTGAGGAAGGAGTTGAGACCCGGTCTCTCAATACTTCATTGAGCTTTCATGCTACTACGATGCTATACAAAAGTTTGTTGGCATTACCACTAGCATAGTCTTTCCTTTTCTGTATGTTTTTTATGTTTTGTTTTTATATTAAAAATAATAATAATAATAATACATTCTACTCAGACACCTAGCTTCTGAAAGACACCTAGCTTTTCAGCTGAGATAGGAAGGACTTAATCTGCTTTTCTGGACTCCATTTCTGAAGGTGCAGAGACTAGAAAATTACATCTTCTATTCAGGACTTTCAGCTGACCGACTGACACTGGGGATTTTGTAGATTGTTCATCTGCAGTGTCTTATTTTCCCCTATCGTTGTTACTGGCCCTCAGTATCTAGTCAACAGTATTAGATGGCTGCATTTTGTGTTGAATAAATTTTCATTTCCTTCTTGAGTAAAACTGAAGTTGTTTCTGCAAAACTAACTAATTTTTAGTTTTGTTTCTGCAAAAGTAACAATTTACAGTGTGTGGTATCTTTCAGGTCAGAGTTTTTAAACTTTGCCCTACATGTTCACGAAATACCGTTGCTAAAATGAAATATGATTTGCATTTCTATTTTTCCATATTTGTGTGCAGGTAACATGCCTCATGCCAAAACATACCACCACTGGATGTAAGAAGTTTATAATTAATATAATACTCTTGCCTAAAGTGTAATCAAAATACTGTCTGATAGTTATGGCTAATTAGCAAAACCCTAAAAGATTAAATTACTTACTGGGCTTTTGACTGATTGAAGTGATATGTGTCCTGGATAAAGCATAAATATCGCAGGAAATAATCCAATATGACATCTCTGACATTCAACTATAACTTAAATTATAGACTGGTCAGTAAATGATCTTAAGCTGTTTAAGGTTTCATCAGCCGTCTGCAAGATTGATTTTCTTCAAAATTACTGTACTAAAATGTTTTCTTTTGTTGTTGCATTGACTCGGATGACAAACCACAATTTTAAGATCGGCTCTTATTTACAAAAATGCTTTGACATAGTGCATTTGTTCGGCCTAGGCAACAAAAAAGGATTGTGGTATCATTTTGAAGACGGTTGTTTGACAGACCCTGTTTGTTTATTTGGAGTAATGTGAGCTACATTCAGAAAATGTTATATTTTGTTTCATGATTGTGTACATTCTCTCCCACTGCTTCCAGGCAAGCCCTGTAAGCAGAGAAGACATGGATTTAGACCTTGTTTCCATGGCCAGTGGAAGTGCTTTGACTGAGAACAGAGAAAAAAACACTCCGCCACACAGACACTCAACAAGATCTTTGAGTAAGTGATGGTTTTTTTCAGTATCAGTATTAAAGATCACTTTAAAATGATAGGTGGAACTGAGTGTGTTTGGGATCCTTAGTAACACATGCTACTTTTCTCTCTTGTTTCTTTTTTACCTACAGCTTTTTCATACATATTCTACAGTTCTGTTTAAAAACTGCATCTTTAATATCAATACTTTCCTCTTGTGATTTTAATGGAGAGTTCCTAGTACTGTATTCTAGGTCTTCTGATGTTTGAGTTCTTAAAAGGTTTTCTTTTCCCTAAATTATAATAGTTTGATTCTTTAATCTTCACCTGATTTTTTTTTCAAAAGAGCTTTTAAAAATGCCTGTTTTGTTTGCTGAATACCACAACACATATGCTAAATCAAGGCACAGATTTATGTCATGTTGATTACCAGTTATGCTGTAGTATATGATCCTACTGAACTTATTATAGCTCAGTAGCAGAAGATCCCTTTAAAGCCTTATATTTTTACCACTCTAATATCATAGAACTTAACAAAATAGTCTATATATACAAAAAATAAAAAATAAGCTTGAAAGTCATAAAATGATAGAATTTAAAACTTTTTTACACTTATTTTGTGTAATATGATGTTAATACATTTCCTATAATGACATATTTTGTCCTTTCTTTGTCATTTGTGCACAATGTCCTTTTCAAACTCCAAACCCCCAAAATATACATTATAGGAAATAGAAGCTATGTTAAATAATTCTGGAAAAATTATCAAAATTCCCAAGATTTTTTTAAGTAGTGAATTTTCTTGAAATGTTTTTTGTCAAAATAGGGATCGGAATATTTCATAAATTATATATAATTACTGGATTGCCTTTTTGATTATGCCTTTTGGTTATGCCTTCTGACTTTTTGCTTTCAATGAGAAACAAATTAAAATACAAGAAAAACATGTAGAAATACTTGATATCTCTTTTTCTGACGTACTTTGTGAAAGCTTTGGAATAAAGATTTATTTACATTATATTAATTCACCACAGGCAAAAAATAGTAAGTACAATTTGTTTGTGCTTATTCACTTGATTTACATTCCTAAAATTGGATTAGATTAAATTTATCATCATAGTCTAAGATAATTGTATCCATGGAGAAAGAATATGATTCTTTCTCTGTGCCTGCCATCTGAGAAAAGAATGAATTTTTGTCCTGAGTTTTCTTGCTTCTCTCCATTGGTTGGTGATGAAACCACACCATTTAAATTAGATGAGATTCCTATCTGCTAAAATCCTGAATTTAGGTGAGATAACTCTGAGCTACTGAAGTCAATGGGAAAATTATAGTGATATTCATATATCCAGAATAGCATGCGTTCAGATCTTGAGTACTTGCATTAAATAGTATACATTGCATTCATATTATTGCATAACTACTGTCTAGATTGTAACTACACTGTAACTCCATCCAGAAAAATAAATAAAAGTAAGCTCTTTAGACAAATATAGACAAGTAGATTGCCTATGTCAGGAGTTTGGGAACAGGGTATTTTGGAGGAGAAAGAAAACGAGTGTCATCGTAGTATACCTTCAATAAGGAGTGACTAGGAAAGGAGCAGGACCAACAATCCACTGGCAGAACCATAAGCGTGTGAGAGAGAGAGAGCAGAGGCAGTAGGCAGGGGGCAGAGCAAAATAGTTTACAGTATTATAAATATACTTCCATGAAATACACATCTACTACACCATAACTGCATATTCATTCTCCTTTCAGTAGTCCAGGAACTAAGGAAAAAAGGCCATGATTGTATGCCTTTTTCTTCATGTGTGTCTATACAAATTTTATCATCATGGATCTGAGAAATTAAACAGTGATGATACATTCAGTGGTAATGCATATGATATATAAAACCAAACATAACTATTACCTTTGTACATTTCATATGCAGTATATAAACATGCTTGTTACATTCTTTCTGTTTGCCAAAGACTGTTGCTTTTCAATGATCAAAAATAAATTATTAGTCCTGTGGCAGCCTTAATCTAAAAACATTATAAATTTGCCTTTACTTAGAATGTATTTGTTGTAAAATGCTTTCCTGTTGTATGGTTGCTCTTCATTTTGATTTCTGAAATATTAAATGAAGTCGCCTAAAAAACTATTTCAGTGATTTAGTAGGTGTATTCCTTTTGAGTTAACCTGCAGTTATATTGCAGATTACTATAAAGATTCTGTGACCTTAGAGGTACTGTCATTTGAATAAATTGTTAAATCATGTTCCTTATATATATAACTTGTAATTTACAAATTTTATCAATAAATTGTTCAGATCTTACAGGCTGGAAATTGAAGTCTAAAAGTGCAAGATAAATGATTCTGGAGTATATTTACTAAAAAAAAAACGCAACAACCTAATGCATGAGATACTCAAATAAAATGCTTTTTATGGATACTACAGGGAAATGTAGTATGAATGATCATGTCTTTGTAAAGACAAAACATGTAACACTTCAAAGATATTATCCTTTATTTCACAGGGGTTTTTAAAAAGGCTAAAGTCGAGATGTTCAGAAATATTTTGAAGAACTTCCCAAATTTTATGTACATTATATATTTTCCAAAGGTGAATTCTGAATTAAAAATTTCGAAGTCTTTTATAACCCAAATTTACTATTTTTTCTGAAAAAATTGGATGGGATGGATTAATTCTAAAATAACTTAGTACAGTTCTTTGACAAAGTAAAATTAATTAAGTAATAAACGAAATGCTTTTAACATAGTATAGCTCAGTTTAAGGAAAACAGTTGTTTACTTTAAAGTATTATGTTTAGTTCTCTATTATATGTTCAGAGGGAAAACTGAGTGCTATTTAAATCAACCCATTATTTAAAAAAATAAAGCTTAAAAAAAAAAAAAGTGCAACCTCAAGAAAGAGTAGCCATTGTTCAGTTGGACTAATTAGTTTTCTATCTAATTTAGGACCTTGCTTCTGTTGTTGGCCAATATGTTATGATTTAAGAACATAGTACTTTATATTCCTTCTGGAAATCATAGTTATTGCTTTATGATGCCTGGTAACTATTTGTGCTTTTCTATTTCTTGAGATGATTTTTTTTGGGTGGGGTTGGTTTGGGAGTTTTTTTGTCCATTCTTATCTGACCACTGCTAAAATCTTAATCCCTGTGGCACCTAGTCCCAATAAGTTCCAAAGGTAGTTGTGTTAGTATGAACTTTTGCTGATTGTGTTTTCTGCCTTTCATTTTCACATATTTTTACCTTGCTTTTGTAAAAAAAAGGACAGGAAAAAGATTCTTTTTCCTTGCTGAGTAATTTTTCTGTTATACACATACATAAGACATGATGGATAATGGCTTACAGTCACAGTTATGTAAGATTCAAGTATCAGTCCTAAGATCACTGGTATTTTATTAACTCCTTAAACATTGGTGTGAATTGCTGGTTGTATTTTTTGTTTTAGTATTTTTGGGGACACCAGTAGTGTAGTCATCACTAAGTTGCAAGATGGACATAAAAATAGTTTCCAAGAATTAGAAGTTAAGGGTTTTTTTTAATACCTGACTAGACAGGATGGGGTTTTTTTTAATATACTGATGTGAAATTTGTGAATAGGTTATGGCAATCATCAACTACCTTCTATCATCCTAATCTGTTTCTGACCAATCAATGTTGGACCTTTAGATGAATCTCTACATATTTACATTGTCTAACTGTCATCACAATTTTGTGGTTTTCTTTTGTCTACAAGTTTAAACTTTATTTTCCTTGCCCTTGCCTTGGGAACTGCAATCTTGAGACAGGGATTTCCGGAAGCATCAGAATTTTAAAGTGGAATGCAATGATAGCTCTGCCTCTAACTGTTATTTGATATATTGCCCAGAATTCTTAATTCTTCTCTTCCCTGAATTCTAGATTTTCAGAGAGCCTCTGNAGCCTGATAAATAAGTGGTGCCGGGGGGGGGGGGGGGAAATAAAATAAATAAATTAGGACCTGAACCTTGTCATTTCTTCATCACTCTTAGTTAACAAATGGAGTCAAGTATTTCTTCACTAAAAAACATTTCAAACAATTTAAACCTTACTATTTTTGTTAATCAGTGAAATTAAATTAATAGAGCTTAATTATGCATTTCTTCAAGTGGAAAATCTTCAAACTCAGAGAAAAAAGAACATGATAGCTTTCACTTTATTTTCCTTTTGTATGTTTCTTAATTGTTTTTGCTCTTGACATAGCCCCCACCTTGATTTTTTTTTCTCTTCATTTTTTTGATAATGAGATTCCTTAGAAAGTCTTAAATTTTGTTTTAAGCAGTATATGGTACAACTTCAATTTAAAAAATCCTTGCTTTGCTATTCCTTTTTTATCATAACTATTGTCTGCATATTCTAGGTGGAGGACTGCTGTCTTTCATTTCGGATTTGTGAATTCTCTGTGTGTAGTAAACATCTCATTTTTAAGCTCTCCATGTCGTTATTTATATTTTACCCAGGAGTATCTTGTGCATATTTCTTACTTGCATGCTTTTTTTTTTTATTTTTTTTTATTTTTTTAAAGGAAATACATACATATTTTCCTTATATGAATTATGTATTATATATGTACTAGTTAACTATCAAACAACATATACCTAATCTTTTTGAACGGACTACAAAATGATATTTTACGAGATGCTGTTTAATTCACTTTGAAGTTGGATAATAAAAAATTGCCTAAAAACAGATTTTAAAAGGCATTTAGAACTTGCTTTCATTCAATTTAACAGGCTAGGGAGAAAAATGGTATATGATCTCGTGTAATTTCATCATCTGTGTTTTCAATTATGAACATAATTCAAGAACAGATACACAAAGGCATTTCCTAAATTTTAAGTGCTTAATTTTACAGCCTCATAGTCTTCTGCTAGGGGCTTGGGTGTTCTTCATTGTGGGTGTGTTGTTTGTTTTTTCAGAAGAGAAATCAAGTTTTTAAAAAAATAAAAAAAAAGTCGTTGAGCTACTGGTTTACAGTTCACTTAGATACCTCCTTGTAACTTGTACATGGTTACCCATGTAACCATTAGACCAATGACAAGGATTTCTGTCATATGATATGAGTCAATAATAACAATTTTAGGTTTCCTTTGCTGTGCGATATTTGTCAAGTAGATTCAAAAGTATTCCTCATGTCAATGCACTGAAAGGTCTGGTAATGAATGCTGGGCTACTTCAGGTTGTTGCACTGGATGGTAAAGATGTGCCTATAAGATCTTCTGCCCCAAGTCAGTGTTTCTTTCCTTGTTTTTTTTTTCCTTCTAATTTTCCTCTTTTTCATTGCTGTCTTTTCCACCCCTGTATTCTGCAATCCTTTCTTTTACTATGAAAAATTCTTGTTTCTGCTCCTCCAGCTTCTTATTTCAGCATAAGCTTCCTCTCCCATCCACTCTTAGTTTTCCTTCCCAGATACCACAACAAGTCTTACGTTTGTTTCCACACATCCCAGTCTGATTACCTTTTCCCTCTCATACTTTGGCCCTTTTTGTATCCAGATTATTCCTGACAGTCGTCCTCAGATTCATCATCTCCTAGTTTAGACCTCAAATCTGACCTGATTTGGTGTACTGTTTAGGAAGATTTTGAGTTCAGTCTCTTATTGTACTTATTCTTTGTATCCTTCCTTATCATCACTTATATTTTCATGTATTTTAATTATGGAAATTCTGAGTATTAAGGACCACCTAGTGCCCTGTAATCCATCTTTTTTATTCTTACTCAGTTCCCCTTTACCAATTCACAACTTTCTTCTTCTTCGAATTTTTCTCTCTGCTCTCTGTCAGTCTACTTGTCAAGTCATTGTAGTCTTTTGTGCCAGCTGTGCTAGGGTGTTGCTTGCCAAGTTAGCTTTAGTTTCTCCTACCTTAATTCCAATTCAATCTCATTTCTGTCTTGAATTTTAGTTCTAGCCCTCTACCTCTTCTCTGTCTCCTTCCTGTAGGAGCTTTGATTTTCACCTCTCTCCATGGTTCCTGTACCTGTGCTCCATCTGCCACAGACAGCATGGAACCGGCAGGCTTTTAAGTTCCCTGACTTAACATGATCTTCAATGTTATCTTTAGGAATAGTCTTGCTTAGCTCCATATAATGTCATGGTAAAGCATATTTCCATGCTGACTGATATTTTAGTGAACATAGCCAAAAAAATCAAGAATTACTTCTCTGACCATGGAAAAACTTCAATTTGTATATACTTCATCCAAATTTGGACATATCCTAAAAGGAAGAGTATGTTACTTGGCAGATTTCAAGTCCCCTCTGCAAAGGGTAACATAAATATTTTACATATTTTCTTAGAAGTGACCAGCGTTTCAGAAAACTTCAGCCACAAGCATATTCTCAGTATGTAAAATTTCATCCCAAATGATCAAAATTGGGTAAACACATAAGAAGTTGAAACACAAAATAAATATTGAGCTTTAATAACCAACAGTGCTGAAAGTTCTGCTTATAGTTAGAAAAAATGTCATAGTTTGCAGAAATGTTTATTACGTTTGTTTAAAGTGTGTGGAATGGAAATTAATGTTTATAAATTGTTTGTGCAAATGCTTATCTCTCTGAACTCTTTCATGTGACTAAGTCTCATTTTAGAATTTAGGCTATTCAAGTATGTAATTGTCAGCAGGATCTAGTTAGAACAACATCAATGTTTGATAAACAAAGAAATTTAAGTTCACTATTTCTACCAAATTTTAAAACTAGTCCCTAGTCCTACCAACTTGAACTCAAGCGGATTTATAGACAAAATTCATCGTTTACTTACAAAAAAAGGATGTTAATTGTGAGCATACTCTGTCTTCAAATCTCCATACAGAAAGAAGATTTATCTTTACGTGTCTTGTGGAATTTCATATAAATTGCTCCCAAGGCTTGTCAATGCTATTTAAATATAATTTTAAAATAGAAAAAAAGAATGTGAAATTGCTCCACAATTGTTTTTTATGTAAACAATGCAACAAAAGATAGTTTTTGATCTGACTTCAATGTAACATTATTAAAAAGTACCTTTTCTGGTGTTTAACATTTTTCTGATATTTACCTTTTTTCACAGACCTGCTGAACCTACCTTCTTTTTAGAGCTTACATTCATGTAAATGCTTTGCTGCTAAGGATTCGTTCTGGTCACTTTCATTAAAACACTGCAGTTTTTCTTCATGCCTTCTTATGCTGTATTTGCTTTTAAGTAATACAATATGGTAAAGACTTTGAAATAAATTATATCTCCAGACACATGATGTTAGGTGGATCGATAAATGCCCTATGACGTCTACTATGCATCATAAAATTTCTATCATAACCTGTTTAAGAAAGCTTTTCTTCTTGGACACCAAGAATTTCATTCAAAGCATTTTACATATTGCATTACTTATCAAAACAGAGGATATGTTAGCCTTGACATTTGTTAAAAGACCCAGCCTTTAACAAAAAAAAGACCAGAACAAATCAATAGCAGAAAACAGATTAAACAACCAAAAAGTTACTCTTAGAAATAGAAGCATGTGAAGTTACCCCAAGACAAGCTTTCAGCACATACTCAAAAGAAGTGGTTATTTGATATATACAGGCACCTGAAAGTCTCTCAGACCATACTGAAGTTTCATGTAGTAAATTGCTACAAGTAAGTGAATGTACAGTAAATTACTGCTACAGCCTGTCTTCCAGAGACTGTTTTGGGATAAGAGAAATTAAATTGCTTTGCTTGGCTAAGATTTGTTCCCACATCAGTTGGTATTAGAATGACCACGTATCACTTTCAATTATACTTAATATACTTGCCAGGTTCTATTTAATTCTAGTACAAGTAATGGTAATACTAATAATAGTTGTTGTCAAAAATACCAATACTGCATATAGTAAACCCCATGTATTTTTTTCTAATTTGTGTTTAATAATGATACTTAGCTTATATTTAATATAATATATTTATTTTCTATTTCATGAAGATACTAAAGATAATATTTTGAAACTGTGTGAATCTTTCTGTTATTGCCTTTGGGTAAGGCCCACTACAAATACACTTAAGGAATATAACATGAAAAAAAGTATTATTATGTTCGCAATTATTCATAAATCACCAATACACGTGTGCATACCTATGTATGTATGCATATTAATGAAATATGCCTTACAGATCTCCTTATATTTATAGAAAAATATGATGGCAAATGTCACCTTTTATTTTATCAGTTGAAAAATTCTGATAATAGTAATTTTATTCACTCATATATGCTAATATGTAAACTATTCATTTGCAGGACACATAGCAGTTTAGGGGGAAATGGAGGTATTGCAATTCCAAGCTTGCTGTAAAAACTGTTCATGCCATTAGTGATACTGTAAGAATAATGTATACGGTCCCTCAAAAAAACACAAAACAACAAATATAAATGAAACAAATATAATAGAGATTCATCTGCCTATTCATTTGCATATGTTTTGGGGGTTTGGGTTTGGGTTTTGGTTTGGGTTTTTTTTAGAAAAATGAGACAGTATTTTCAAGGAACATTTCTAGGTTCAGTCTGTTAATTCAGTGGCATTGTCATGCCTTACCAGTGTCTTGTCTTCTGTCATTCCCTCAATCTTGACAAAAATTCTAACCCTTTGCTAATGGAGCTGTCTTTATTAAGTATTTCTGATGGAAAAAATTACCTGTTTGAAAACTGTAGAATCAGAAAACCTTCTGTAAACATGGGTATTGACAAGCCAACTCCGGAGTTTTTTTTTAATTGATATGCAGGTTTTTTTACTTCTTGCAAGATTCTACCTAAATGCTTACTTTACACTTAAGTACAAAGCTGCTTTTGTGAAATGCTCATACCTAGATTTTCCCTGGAATGCCAAAAGACATGAAGTAAAAGTAGGCATAGTAATTTGTGACCACATGTATGATGAATCAGGTAAATCCTGTATTTACAATGCATTCCATTCATTATTGGATTAGATATTAGGAAAAGTTTGTCACTGGAGGGGTGATCAAGCATTTGAACAGTTGACTAGGAAAGTGATAGAATCACTATCCCTGGAAATGTTCAAAAAACATGTAGATATGGTGCTTAGAGACAAGTGCTTAGTGATGGAGTTAGCAGTGCTGGATTAATGGTTGGACTTGATCTTAGAGGTCCTTTCCAACCTTTAGGATTCTGTGATTCTATTCCTGTGTTTTCATTTTTCTTTCTGTTTGGTCTTCCATTAAACTCTAGGAGAAAGAACTGCATGTTTGACTAATACCTTCATTGCAAATGAGGGTTTTTTTTTTTGCTTTATGACACAATTTTTCAATCATAAATAACATTTAAGCCACTAGAAGTCTGTAAGTGTAATGTCTGAGAAATAGTTATAATATGAATAGGAGTAAGGAACCTGCACCATGCTGGTATATATAACTTATCTTATCTGTGCTTGAGAATTCTTCTTCAGGGAATAGGGAATAGAATATTTCCACACCAGCTCTGTCTTTCATCACTCCAGTTATTCTGATAACTGGAACAGCAGTGTTGACAATAATACCCATCTCTTTGTACTGCTTGGTAGATATCAGAAGTGCTTTATCAGAAGTGCAAGCAAAATTAGATCAGTTTCAAGGATGTTAAGATAGGACATACAAAGGGAACAATTTGCAGTGATTTACAACAAACCTGCATTGTAGATATTTCATTCCAAATTAGTTGATCACTCTCTACAATGGTTTTATTTTCTTTGGCTAGAAGGGCTGAGAATTGTGTGAAGGATGGAAAGAAAGAAAGAATGAAGATAGAATAGTCTGTGCTTTCATTCAGTTTGTCTAAGTCAAAAGTGGATAGTAAAGTTTAAGGCAGACCTTATGAAATCTAATGAGACTAGATAAAGAAAAAGTGTCCCATGACTGTCAGGCTTTGGAAGAGCCTCTGATTTGTCAAACCCACATTCAAGGGAGCAAAGGTTCTACACCTTTAAATATCTGAGATTTTTGTGAAAATACCTTCAGGCTGATGAAGTTATTCTGCCCTATTATTGAGGGTTTGCAAATCCTGAGTAATCATTCTCACACACATATAAAATGTTGTTTTGCCAGACAGCTTATATGCAGTCAAGATTATTCATTACGTTTCTTGCACAAAATATTTGACTGCAGTACCCTCTAAACAATGTGTATATCAGTTACAATCCAAAATAAAAAAGACAAATTTGTGAACTTTTGATGAAGTAGAATTCATCATATGATAGATAGCACTGTTATTTTGCCAAAATAGGATGTATTAGTACTTTATGAAGACTTCACAGGTTTCTTGCAGCAAGTTACCACAGGTCTTAATATATACATTTCGTACTAATGTAAGGACAATATATCCCTTCCAACGAATTGCATATTCTTATAAGTGGAAAGCCTGAAAACCTATATGTACATTTCTGAAGTCCACTGTGAAACTAATATTTAGCAGTACACACAGGTTCATAAGCAAATGAGGTTGTTAATCCAGAAGTCCAGATAAGGCAATTAGGATGAGGTTGATAGACAGTCTTGCTACATGGACTCTTACTTGTAGACTAGTTTTTAAATTCATTATTGATAGACTTTTTATAGCATTTGTATTTATTCTGTTTTAAAAATAATGTAATAAAAAATACTTTTTGTCAAAACATAGGAAAAAATGGCTGTTATGGATAGTTTGCCATTACTATTGATACGATCCTGAAGATAAGTGCATAGAAGAAGCAGTCACAAACATAAGTTAGGCCCAAACTTCTTTTCCACTTTAAACATGCAATAGCTAGTTCCCTTTTTTTGTATTATTTTAACAAAGAACATATCCCAGTCTTAATTCTTTTTGTTGTTTAGGAATGTTCTCAATTTCAGAAAATATTTTCTTAAATTAGAGACATTCATTTAAAAAAAATATTATTACCATGTTGGATTTATTTTGAAGTTGCACTAATTAACCACTTAATTTGCTAATTTGAGAGTTTCAGCCTTCAGTGAATACATTATGGTTCCCAGGCAAAAGAATTAATGGAAGGTTCACTGCTTGATTAAATAATATATTTTTTTTCTCTTTAACAAAAGCCTTTCTGTGCTAGAAAGATCTACTACCATTTGAGGTGTTAAATAATCCAAATGAAGGAAATTGGGAATTCTATAAAGCAAGAAATCAGTATTTTAAACCTTTAGGAGGTACACCTAGAGTAAATTATATATATTTTTTTTAAAAAGCAATTGATTACAGTTGTAGAGCCGTAAGAAAATGAATGGAAATAATGTTAATACTTGGAAGCTCTTGTTTGCCAAAAGAGAGAACTGTTTAGTAAGATACATTTGCAATAATCTAAGAATTCACAAGAAAGAGAACCATCGGCTGGGAAAAGCTCCTGGCATTTAGATCTAGCAGGCTCCAGAAAAGCATCCATGAGAAAAACAAAGAAACTCTTACTTTTTGAAATGTATAACTATGTTGTATATATTAGTACATAAAATGATATTCAGGCATGTGATTTAAACTTTGTTCTAATTTTTTGTGATGAATATCATAAGAAATTTAATCTTACTATTGAAAAGTAATAAAAAAGTTAAAATATCAAAAATACTAAAAGTATTTAGTTAGTAATTAGTTAGTAACATTTTCCTTTGGCAAGTGGCAAAAAGATGTTCATAAAATTAGTATTTGATAAGCTAACAAGTTGATACATATCATATATATATATATATATAAACTGCTGAACTGCTGTACTGTGAACATCTTATCTTCTTGCGAGGTTTGAGTTGTCTTCCACAGATGCTTGCTTTCTTACCAAAGAAAGGTATTTCCAGGCATAAGGTGTACATTTATGCTAAATAAATATCATACCAATTAAGTATTTTGTAAAAACTATTGTCTAAATTACTCAAGCATCTGTACGTATGACAATGAAAGTGATTGTTTCATGTATTTCTATGTTTTCTTAAACTACTTGTGGTGCTATCCAGCATTTAAATATAGTTGGACTTTAAAGAAAAGAAATCTCTCTTTAATTTGGTCTAATATAGTAAAACAATAACCTCTTAATTAGATATATCTTTTGAACTAGTTCTCCATCCACTTGAAGGATGAGTTTCAGTGTCAAAAGCATTGAGCATCTCTGTAAGTGTTTGAGTTCAAAATGCTTTTAAAAATATAATATTTCTTTTTAGTAATTTAGCTGTATTTTTAGATAAGGAGTTTATTTTTTAAAGTACTACTTTGTGAAAATATTCATATTACTTTTAAAAGTGAACAATGCATAATTATAAAAGTTGGGTGCTGTCAAATTACACATAAAAATATTATTGTCTTAAAAAAGGATATGATACAGTGAAATTTTGGGAATTTTGGTTGGTTGGTTTTAATTTTATATCTGTTTGTTCTTTAGAAAAGAATGTGTCTACTCCAGAAAAATCATGTTTGGGTCCATCTCATAAAGAACAGATATCATTTCGAGACAATCCTGTGCAGCTCAGCGGAGGATGGGGAGCAGGCAAAAAAAGGCAAAAATATTAGCTCAATATTGGAGATAATTCAAGTAGATGATTTAATCAAATATGGACAGCATATGGAGACCTGTTTCTTTTTAAGCCTGTGAATATCAATTGCTAGATTTTTGTTTATTACCAATAAAAGAGTTTCAGTTAACAACATTTGACTTATTTTATTATACATGATTACAGTGGTTTGGGGTTTGTGTTTTTTTGGTCAAAGTATTTTATACCTGTCAGTAAGTTATCATAGTTTGTGTTTTCAATTGCTTACATGTTCATGTGGTGTAGAATACAGAACTGATTAACTCTACAAGGTTTGCTGTACAGAGACTAAGTTTAGGCTTGCTTGTAAGAACTGGATGAGAAGTCCAAATGTAACAAGGATTCATGTTCCTGTGATGTATGTCACATATTGAAACACTGAATTCTTATTTTCTTACAGAATAAAATACATGCTTGCAAACTGTGTTGTGAGCTGTAACATCCAGCAACACTATTCTTAGAGAAGTCTGTTTAGAATATTTTACTAAAGCAGCAAAAATTCCCAGCAACCTCTAAATGGTGGGAGGGAATGCACTTTTTCTTTTTTAGGAGTACAAGAAATCCTCTAGGTCTTTCATCATAAATTATTGTCATAATATGATAAAGCAACCTGTTATAATTTTATACTTTCAAATGCTTCTAACAGTTTCCTAGAGGATTAAAGAAAAGACAATAATTTAAAAGGTTCACATTTTGTTCTGGGTTAATGTAAAATTAGATCTACATGACACTGTTAACCCAACTTAATTTGTTCATGTAGCCAGGCTCCTTCAGACCCATATGTAAACATTTTGTGGTGCAAAGAGATCTAGAGAAAGAGAAGAGAAATACTATTTCAACTATTCATGGGTATCTAACTCATTACTTCTAGGGAATGCTTTGTCCATCAACAAAGCATACAGGACAGAAAATATTCCTTGATTTCAAAGCCTAACATTATTTTTATGTCTTCCACTTTGAGAGGAGAAGTTGCTAATTCAATCTAGAGAAGGCTGTCTTTGGTATTTCCTTGTCTGTTTTTGTCCAATATTGTGAAGCCTCAACCCCCTACAGACAGAGAAGGAGGTGAGGAAGGCAATGGGGCTTGAAACTTCAGTTAGTAAAGAATGTAAATTCTTATGTTGTGGCAGTTTTTAAAATGTACTTAAATTATTAATGACATTATTTTGTGAGGTGCTTTTGATGCTAGCATACACATATGACTATGGCTTAAAAGCAATTGTCTTCATTTTTGTGAATACTCACATTCATTTTCAGATAAAAAGATGATTGATCTCATGGAAAACCTCCAGTAAATCACCTTGCATGTTTGAATCATTATCCTATTTTTATTATCATTTTACTATTAAAAAGTCAGTGCCACCTACTTGAGAAAAGATTTCTTTGCCTTTCTGGGTCAGTGAAGCTTGCTTGACCTGACTAGAAATGCTACAGTTGTCAGCAGGGTATAAAATATCACTAGTTGCTTATGTTACCTGGTTAGTTTCCCAATGTATGTAGTTAATGTTAAACCGGACTTTAGGATCTGCAATATAATGACTTTTTTAAATGTCACCCCCAAAGACTGGAGCTTTTGTGATTTCAATTTTAACATCAAGGTTATAAGTCTTATAAGAAAAAAAAATTATTTCAAAATGTCTGCCACTACATGTGACAGTGTGTGTAACCACTGTTACAGATGTTCACTGGAGGTCAAAATACAAAATCAAGCAGTTTACAGTTTAACACTTCTTTCAGATTATCCCCTCTGTTTGTCTAGAGTATCCATAATATACTGCACATCACCAAGGCTGTAAATAAGAGATATTTCAGATTTCATGCATCTTTCTATATCTATATCATCTATATCTGTATCTACCTCTATATCTAAAAACTACCTGCTGTGTAAAAATAGCTGATGTCTTTTGCTTTCCAGGTGTTTCTAAATGAGAAATACCTCCCAGCCTAAATAAAATGTTTTGGCAGTATTTTTAAAGGCATTTTATTTTGCAAAGATAAATAAGCTTTTTAACATGCAATTTACTAAATTACAAATTGGAATGACCATATATACTGAAAGGCCTTTTTGGATTCATAATATGCTTAGTCTGCTCTTCCATTAGTTGATATTTTCATGCATAAATTAAGTAACATGCCCAACAGAAATGAAATTACAAAGTATGCCAAACGTGTTGCTGTTTTCATTGCATAACATTGCAATGTGTAAGAGGATGAGATCTTATTATTATATCCACTCCATTTTTCTCAGAATCTCAGTATTGAAAGTACAGTGTGTCTGATCAAATACAGATAAATGTGTAAGGTGCAACTTCTGTTCAAGATAACAGAAAGACCTTTATTGCATTCAGAAATAAGGTGAAACAACCAACATGCCTTGCTGTTCACAGTCACATCTTACAGTATGTAAGGTCAGATACACATGGTGGATATTCATGACATGAATTTTTCAAGCCCTATTCTGCAAGCAGTTTTGTGATTTTTTTATGTCTTTTGGAGTTTTTCTTTTTCCTTCTTTCTTTTTTTTTTGTTTTTTTTTTCCTTTTCTTTAACCTACCCCGTGATGCAGCAATGCCCATTTAGGCCAAGAATGTATTCTTAAAAGTAAGTTTCTCTGACAGTCTGTTCTGATGTTGGAGTGGCTGTGAGTCACAATGACAGCCTGCACCACAGATCCCCAAAACTCCATTTCTGCCTTTGTGATGCTCCAGACTTCATGGTTCACTAGCATCAGCTACCTGACCCTTTTTCCCCCTGTAGATCTTTTAGGAGGAGGAACTTCATATTAATAAGCTCTTTTAAAAAAATCTTCCTTGGATGTATGAAGCTTGAGACTCAGAAATGTGGAAAAGCATTCATTTAAAATTAAGAAGAAAACAACCAAGGTGCATTTATGCATTGAACAGTTGATGGGTGTCATTCCCTAAACTGGAAAGCTTTCTGTGAGCTCTCTGGGTCTCCTCTCCAAGCTCTCCTGAATGCATCGCCGGAGTGTCTTTTCCTGTGCAACTTACCAAAGGTATAGCGTAGGCATTGCTTTAGTGCAGGCTAAGTTGGTGTCACATTTTGACTTAGTAAATAATTATAATTAATTATTGATAATCTTATTATTCAAACATGCATTTATTAATGCATCCTGTACATTTTTTCAGAAACATCCCACAAGTGAAATCCAAATCTGGCCTCAGACACATGGCTGCAAGATTGTTATTTGGCCTTTTATTGCAAGTGTCAAAAGCACTCTGAGGAATGTATTGCAGTAATATCCCTTTGATTTTAATTGCAGATTATCATGATAATGAAAATGTATGTTTATGAAAGCACAGTCTTTCCTTGATACACACTGAAATTATTTAATAAGCAATGTTTATGTGCTTTACTTTGTCAGGAAAACACATATGAAAATTAGCTATTACCACATGGCCTCAAAAAGGCAAGAATAAAACTAAAATTTTATTATAAAAGATTGAGTAGCTTGATATTACATGTGAGCTTACTATTATGTGTACTTAGCTGTACTAGGTAGGGGAAACAAACAAACAAAAAATTCCAGCAAACTTAGTTGTTTTGTTTACATTTTGTTTATTTCTTTTTGCAGTCATAAGCGAAAAACAAATTAAGTTTATTTTTGTAGAAGTTTTGAAAAGCATAGAATCCTTGAATATTAGTCTGTGTCAGTCACTGCAACAGTTTCTAGAGCCTGTGTGAGGAATGTATATCTATACATTCATATATACTTTCATGTATACTTTCATATAAGTGAGATGTCAACATGGATGTAGCTGTGGGTAAGTAGGAATGGAACAGCCCTTTCTTCTCACACAAAGTCAGGAAAATATGCCTAGAGTTGGGAAGAAGACTGGTGTGGCCTGCAAGTAACAAAATAAATAGACTAAAGTAGATGTTGTGTATTGTGGAGAACTGCTTTCCTGGTTTTAAAGGTAAATGATGGACAGAAAAATGCTGACCATATGCCCTTGACTATATCCTGAAGGCACTCTGGGCTCCAAGTTGTGCTGGGGGTTTGTTAGCAGTGAAATTCCTGTTGGAGAGATGTTCATGAAGTTTCATTATGTCAAATGAAGAGCAACTGGGTTTTCAAAGAGCTTTTTAGTAGAAATGTTGTGTAACTGCCCCAGACTGACCATCCTTACAAGGACTGGAAGTTGAAATCAACAGTGTTATGAACTACACTGTTATTTACAGAGCATTGAAGCAACTGGATTGTTCTTTATGAGCACAGACGGGCTTCCTCCATTATTTTGGTGACAGATGCTGACAGGACAGGTTAGCACATACTACTTGTGTTTGCCAAGGTCTAGCATTTGTTCTTTTCCTGGTTTCCGTTCAAATGTCAGATAGATTTGTTTGGAGTTAGTAACTTTTTCTTAGATAATTGATTGCTATTTATAAAGCTATTATATATATATATATATATATATATATATATATGGTGTGTGTGTGTATGTGTGTAAAACGTTAAATAAGGTAAACGTCTAGGTGTAAGTAAAATTACTTCTGATTGAAATGCAATTTATAGCTCTTTAACAATAAATCAGGTAAGAGCATTTTATGTTTGTAACAACCAATGCTGATTTCACTAAGTTAAGAAGTGACAAAAAGCATGTTTGCTCATAGCTAAAGGTTGGGTTTTCTTTATTGCTAGCTAATTCTTTTGTTAAATTGTACTTATACAAAGAAACCAGAGGTCATGATTTCTTTTTTTTCGGTGCAACACTGCTTCAATCCTGAATGCAAATAAGCACCACCAAGTAGCTGAGCCACAGCCAACGTTGTTCACATATATCCTGAGATAGAAGACAGTTTTTTAGGAGATATAACTGTGTAGTTAAATTCTAATAAAGGATAAATGCCTCTATTTCAAGTCAGCTCCATTTTCTGTGCTTCTGAGCCATGCTCTGAAAAAAAAAAAAAAACAAGAATGAACATACAAAAATAAAATAAGCTCTATGATCCTGCTACATTCCGATAATGAGATGAGAACTTCCCCATCCCATTTGGCATGTTTTCTGCTACCATCACCGCGTAGGAGTGGCTCAAGAGGTTATTCATTGCAAGACCACAAGTCAGCCGTGAGATTGAATCTAATTTGCCTAATACGTTGCCATTCGTGTGATTGAATACAGTTCTACAGAAATTTTCCTTTAAACGACAATATCCTTACTGTGAGAAAAGAGGGAGTGCTGCGAGATTAAAAAAGCACACCTAAGCGAGAAGAGAATACACCGGCTACGCAGCCTCAAGTAATTTCTAGTGGCTTCTTCTCTTCCCCCGCAGTTTACTCTTAATTTGCAGGTTCTCTGAGAGCTGCGGCGCGCTGAGTGGCCGCGGCTAGTTCCAGTCCGCTCCAGAGCGGCACCGAGGAGCTGTGAACGGGAAACCGGCACACACACTCGCTTCCCTTTCACGAGCGACAGCTTCACTCTTCAGTGCGGGTTCAGCCCCATTGAGTTCTCTGCGACTTTTGGCTGAAAATAAAATAAAAGAAAATAAATAAAATAAAATAAATAAAAAAGCATCAAGCAAACAAACTCAAAAAACAATAGCAAAGAGCTGCATTTTATGTAGTCCTTTCGTGGTTGTGCCGTTTTCATTCTCTTTTAATTGCACGTAATGACTCGGGAAGTTGTTACCTTTATGCAGTGTGCAACCTGGCCGTGTGCCGGGTTGAGCTCGGAGCCCCGGCCAGAGCGATGCGGGAAGTACTTGTCCCTGTTCTGGAGGTATACGGTGCTTGTGGTGACAAGTGATCCAAGGACCTGCATTCACCTTGCGGGCACCTCTTACCCTGAGAGCAGGAGAAGAGGTAAGGTTTCATGCTTACCCAGTTACTCTTTACCTGGTTACTTGATAACATGAAACATTTTATGCTTTGCCGCAGCACACATGCAAGCACAAATAAGAGATTTGCCTGCTGGGTTGTGTCACCTCCTCACCATCCATCGCTGCCTGACACCCTCTAGAAAGAGCCAGCACACAAACGGACTAGGGAAAATGTGTCTCACTGTGACATATGCCAGGTACGAGTTTTGTCAGGAAAAGTGAAATATTTCGAGGCAATTTGTAATGCAGTAGATTAATTTTGATCGCCCTGGGTAGAAACAAAAAGAAGACTGTCTCTAACCATAGGCTGGGGGCTAGCTTTATTTGCCAATATCAATATTTGTGTGGAAAGCTTAAAATATGTTGTTTTTCCAAGAACTGAAGTTTTTAAAAGAGGGCAGGAGGAGGAGGCCCGTGGATTAAATATTAGCAGCATATCGGTTAACCACTAAGTTCTTTTTTGTATTCATCTAGGCGTTTCTGGTAAGAAGGGCAGAGTCTAAAAACTCGAGAATAGATGCTCCTTAATGCAGGCTAGCGTTTCAAAAGATACAGGCAGCTCTCAGCAAATGACAAAATAAGGCTGAGATTGTGCAGAGGCGGTGCTGAAAGACCGAAATAAAATTGCTCTGTGGCTTTCTGCATCGCTGAATTACACATTTTTAATCGTATCTAATACACATTGCATTGGGGGGAAAAAACGAATAAAAGCAAGGGTTCTTTCAAAGGAGGTAGCCTTGAAAACCGGCAGTCCCTGTCAAAGCAGCTCAATGCATCCGTTTGTGGGTGCCTCCAACTTGAACAGGGATCTGTTTCTTAGCCCCTGTCCCTTCTGTCTCACACCTTCCGTCAGCTTCGTGCTTAGAAACCAGAATGTCGACCCATATTTCATACCTCAGAAGAAATCAATTCATCTGATATGACAAGGCAGCCTCCAACACAGTCTCCAGGCCCCTCCTCAGAGCCTCGGGTCGCTCTGGTAATGTAGTTCTTATATTTTCGGAATTGTCCCGGTACTAATAAAACTGCCATCAGGGAAGGCTTTGCTTTTGGTTTGCTCCCTTGCAGAGACGCGCTGATGCTCAGTGCACTACAGTGCAGCGCTCAGTTGGTTCGCGAAGGAGAGCGAGAAGGGGTACTTTAGTCGGAATTGTTCACCTAAAACTCTCAATCAGCTCTTTTGGGGGCGCGCCCCCTCCTTAGAAATAAATTCCAGGGGTGGNGGGGGGGGTTGAGGGGGAGAGAGAACGCTGGAACTAAATACCTATACATAGTATCCGAGAAGTATCTTTAAGAGCAGATCTCTACTTCCCGGTGGTACCAAACTGCACGGGGCTTTGAGTCTCACGGCCCAACTTTCAAATCCTTTCTAAACTTGATAAAGGGCTACAATAGCAGTCCGATGAAGCACAGATTAAATTCTTCTATGATTTGTTTTTATAGCACATATGTAAGTAGGATTCATTATAATTTGCACTAGATCAAGATAAGAGATTAATACTTTTATAGAGCATCTCTGCTGAGATTTCCTATGGGGCTGAGATTAATTCCACACACTAAATATTATCTCGTTCCATTCTGTGTTGAAAAAAAAAAGATTGTTTAAGAAGAGTCGCTGCATGTCACAGGGAGAAAATTGTCCAAGTTTGTCTAGCCCTGACAACAATCGTGCTTTGCTAAGGGAGTAACTTTCCTATTCATCAGTTTCTTGTGTGCCCCCTGAATATGCCTTTTAGGGACATAGAATCTTCATTTTATCTATGCAGGTGTCATACAGAAAACATCCCAAACAGCTGAGGTACTGTCAAAGCGGCAAAATACAGGAACCATGAAATAATACTGTAGTTACTTTTGGGCTGGTTTGTCGCTAAATTTGGGAGCATCTGAACCTCGAGCCTGGCTGAAAAAGTGAGAAAGGCTCCAGGCTCAGGCCCACGTAATGAGANCTTCCCCCGCAGTTTACTCTTAATTTGCAGGTTCTCTGAGAGCTGCGGCGCGCCGAGTGGCCGCGGCTAGTTCCAGTCCGCTCCAGAGCGGCACCGAGGAGCTGTGAACGGGAAACCGGCACACACACTCGCTTCCCTTTCACGAGCGACAGCTTCACTCTTCAGTGCGGGTTCAGCCCCATTGAGTTCTCTGCGACTTTTGGCTGAAAATAAAATAAAAGAAAATAAATAAAATAAAATAAATAAAAAAGCATCAAGCAAACAAACTCAAAAAACAATAGCAAAGAGCTGCATTTTATGTAGTCCTTTCGTGGTTGTGCCGTTTTCATTCTCTTTTAATTGCACGTAATGACTCGGGAAGTTGTTACCTTTATGCAGTGTGCAACCTGGCCGTGTGCCGGGTTGAGCTCGGAGCCCCGGCCAGAGCGATGCGGGAAGTACTTGTCCCTGTTCTGGAGGTATACGGTGCTTGTGGTGACAAGTGATCCAAGGACCTGCATTCACCTTGCGGGCACCTCTTACCCTGAGAGCAGGAGAAGAGGTAAGGTTTCATGCTTACCCAGTTACTCTTTACCTGGTTACTTGATAACATGAAACATTTTATGCTTTGCCGCAGCACACATGCAAGCACAAATAAGAGATTTGCCTGCTGGGTTGTGTCACCTCCTCACCATCCATCGCTGCCTGACACCCTCTAGAAAGAGCCAGCACACAAACGGACTAGGGAAAATGTGTCTCACTGTGACATATGCCAGGTACGAGTTTTGTCAGGAAAAGTGAAATATTTCGAGGCAATTTGTAATGCAGTAGATTAATTTTGATCGCCCTGGGTAGAAACAAAAAGAAGACTGTCTCTAACCATAGGCTGGGGGCTAGCTTTATTTGCCAATATCAATATTTGTGTGGAAAGCTTAAAATATGTTGTTTTTCCAAGAACTGAAGTTTTTAAAAGAGGGCAGGAGGAGGAGGCCCGTGGATTAAATATTAGCAGCATATCGGTTAACCACTAAGTTCTTTTTTGTATTCATCTAGGCGTTTCTGGTAAGAAGGGCAGAGTCTAAAAACTCGAGAATAGATGCTCCTTAATGCAGGCTAGCGTTTCAAAAGATACAGGCAGCTCTCAGCAAATGACAAAATAAGGCTGAGATTGTGCAGAGGCGGTGCTGAAAGACCGAAATAAAATTGCTCTGTGGCTTTCTGCATCGCTGAATTACACATTTTTAATCGTATCTAATACACATTGCATTGGGGGGAAAAAACGAATAAAAGCAAGGGTTCTTTCAAAGGAGGTAGCCTTGAAAACCGGCAGTCCCTGTCAAAGCAGCTCAATGCATCCGTTTGTGGGTGCCTCCAACTTGAACAGGGATCTGTTTCTTAGCCCCTGTCCCTTCTGTCTCACACCTTCCGTCAGCTTCGTGCTTAGAAACCAGAATGTCGACCCATATTTCATACCTCAGAAGAAATCAATTCATCTGATATGACAAGGCAGCCTCCAACACAGTCTCCAGGCCCCTCCTCAGAGCCTCGGGTCGCTCTGGTAATGTAGTTCTTATATTTTCGGAATTGTCCCGGTACTAATAAAACTGCCATCAGGGAAGGCTTTGCTTTTGGTTTGCTCCCTTGCAGAGACGCGCTGATGCTCAGTGCACTACAGTGCAGCGCTCAGTTGGTTCGCGAAGGAGAGCGAGAAGGGGTACTTTAGTCGGAATTGTTCACCTAAAACTCTCAATCAGCTCTTTTGGGGGCGCGCCCCCTCCTTAGAAATAAATTCCAGGGGTGGGGCTGGGGAAAGAAGCAAATGTACACCCGTAACATACTGCAAAACCTAATAGTGAGTTTTTCACGTCTAGATTTTTCTTCTAAGGTGTTTATTTCTGTGATATGAAGAGCGGTGTTTATCTTTTGCCTTGTGAATATATATAATTTGTTGGAAACCTCGGCGGAGTGGGAGGGGGAAAGATTTGGCTTCAGAAAAGTCGCTCTGGCTGCTGGCGCCCGGCTCGACCGACGCCGCCAGCTGGTTTGTCCTGTGTTGAGGGCGGGGGGACAGCCACCCCCTCCACGGCAGCAGGCAGAGCAAGTCTGTGCTTGTCTTACCTAATATCGCGCGTGAANTCGTTCCATTCTGTGTTGAAAAAAAAAGATTGTTTAAGAAGAGTCGCTGCATGTCACAGGGAGAAAATTGTCCAAGTTTGTCTAGCCCTGACAACAATCGTGCTTTGCTAAGGGAGTAACTTTCCTATTCATCAGTTTCTTGTGTGCCCCCTGAATATGCCTTTTAGGGACATAGAATCTTCATTTTATCTATGCAGGTGTCATACAGAAAACATCCCAAACAGCTGAGGTACTGTCAAAGCGGCAAAATACAGGAACCATGAAATAATACTGTAGTTACTTTTGGGCTGGTTTGTCGCTAAATTTGGGAGCATCTGAACCTCGAGCCTGGCTGAAAAAGTGAGAAAGGCTCCAGGCTCAGGCCCACGTAATGAGAGACGATGCATCGCTTTCCCTGTGCAGGGTGAGAGGGGCTCAACAGACTCGTCCACTGCTCAGGCAGAATTAACATTAAATTACCGAGGAACAGAGTGCTCGATTTGCTCCTACACTTCATTCATCTCTGAAACTACAGATCCCATGTTTTTGGTAAAGTCACTCCAAACAGTGACAATTAAACACTTCCTCTCCAAACGGAAAATCTTAAAGCTACCCACGTACACCAGAACCGATTTGCGTTTGTTTGCTCAGGTGAACAAAACCTGACTGTTAGGAAGAAAGTTCATTAAAAGGGGCTTGGATCGAGACCTTTTTGCAGCCTAACTGCGGAAATCCGAAACACAATCTTTATTTTCAAGGATTTAAATAGTGATAGTTTGCATACTTTAAAATAAAATAATTAAAAAAAAAAAAAAAAGAAATCCAACCGTCCCCAAACCTCAACTTCTTTCAGTGTTCATTGAGAGAGAATGCACTTCTTTTGTTACTGGCAGTAACAATATTTTACGTTATCATTCTCACAAACAGGGTGTCTGGAAAATTATAGCTCAGCCAAGCTAGGTTTTGAATCTGCAATTTTTCACATTCCACTGGGAGGAAGAGATGGAGAGAGTAGTGAAGTGTCTTTTTACACCTTTTGTCACCTCTGCAGGTCAAGTCGGTTCCTAGGACCGAGTGGCGGAGACCAAGGAGCTCACTTCTCAGAGGATCTCTCTGAAGCCGGCATCTACCTCATGCAATAAAATCTCCGTGTCTGAACGTGGAATGAGCTGCTAGGTAAAGCCTCAGCAAAGAAAACAAAAGTCTTGTGAAAACACTGAACCATTTGAGCACCTGTTTTTCGCTATAGACAGTTCTCTTCAATTCAAGGAAACACATTGCTTCCTTTTCTCCCCTATAGCCAGCCCTCAGGCACCCCTCACTGCGGGGACACCCCTCCCGAGGGAACACCCAGCTCTCATCTTCGTAACTTCACTTTCCATTTCCCCGGTTAACTAGAGTGTCTGTATGTGAAAGGAGGTGAATAGGACCCCCAAAATTCGTTTAGCCCAGTCCCAGGTAGCATGAATTTCTTCTTATTCAATCCTTAAAAAAATTTCGCATTGTAACTTTTCTGGAGGGAAGAGAAGCGTTGGTGTAAAACAGATTGAAGAAGAAAAATCTTCTATCTGTGCTGAGATCCATAGTTTAAAATTCGCATTAGAAATGCGGAGAAGGAACGGGACGGGATTGGGATTCCTCAGCATTTGGACGGGAGATCATTGCCGGAATTGATACTATTCTCATTTTATTTAAACAAACGCAAGGGTGTGAGGAGGTCCCTCAAACCGGCAGTAGCCCTCTTTGGTCTGGAAGCGGCCACGCCGAGCATCAGCGCAGAAGCGGCTGGGGACCCAGAAGCGGACCGTGTGGGTCCGGCACCGCACTCGCACGTTTCTCCTCCTAAACTCCTTGACTTTTCGGCAGAAAGGCGCTTGCAATTTATGCGGAATCCTCATTCCTACTCTTGGTCTGTAACTTCTGATCTCAGGAAGGGAAGGAATGTGAGAGCTGTGGGGGGAAGGCAGTCCTCCGTTCCCACAGGATAACCGGGTGCCGGGGAGCCTCCCGCGGTGTGAGCGCCCTGCTCGTCCCGGTGGACTGGCTTCCCCCGAGAAGCTCCTTTAGACTGCAGGGGCGAGCTCCTTCACACCACCTCTGGCCACGAAACGTCTCTCCATCACACATAACACCCTTTCACAGAAGGTTTAGGAGATACTCCATCTCTGGAAACACAGCGGCACATCTGCATGCTGCTCTTAATAACCGGGCTGCCTGGCGGAGGGAGTCAGTCCCTGAAGAAAGATGCTTTTCAAAGCTGTCTCACCTCAGCACAGAATTTTTTTTTTCTTTGCCGCCTTCTCCCCCGGGATCTGTCCAACCCCTCTCAAATGATTTTATCCCGCTGAAGTCAGTTTTCTGTTTTGAAGCTTTTAAGGAGAACGATTGCCATACGTGGCGCCAGCTCTCCCGTAGGTTACATCTCTCCTTCCCTTTGAAGTCCACTGGGTTGCACAAAGGTAAATGAGAGCAGAATTTGGCCTCTGGAGCTAACAGTGATGTGGAACTACTCTGATTTACATTTCTTTATTTTTTTCCCGTGGAGGAGCGGCGGATTTTAAGATCCGGTTATAATTTCTGTCGCACTTTATCTTTTATACTCAGATATTGTAAACGTATTTATGCAAATGTCTGCTCTAATCTTGGCGGGGAGCGTTTTGCAAAGACGAGGCGATAAGCGAGCGGAGTCCCCGCTGGGGTGAAGATGCTGCGGGGCCGGTCGTGTTTTCTCAGCAGAGCGGAGTGGGGGTGAAGAGCACGCAGGATGCGGCAGCCTGTGCTCAGCCCGGTCCCCAGATGAGGCCGGCACTTCCACCTCCCTGCAGGCCAGCCGCCGCCGCCACCGGGGTGGCCAGCCCGTCCCGGGAGGGAGGGGAGCGGCGGGGCCTCCGGGGTGCGGGCCAGCTCGGGAGGAACGAGCGCCACCGCCGCCCAGACGGGTCCTCGCAGCCAGCGCGACACGCGTGGCACCGCGGGCGGGCACCCGCGCTCCCTCCAGCCTGTCTGGAAACAGTCCTGGTGCTGCAGGGAGCTCTTGGGGTTTTTACAATCACGGAAGATGCTCCTTGTCCTCGGATCTCCTGGAGTTTAATAGCTATCTTTAAAGAGGGACATTTATTGGGATAAAAGGGGATTGCAAGCTGCAACAGCAACAGTGTTGCACGTGTCTTTCATTTAAAAGACATCGAGAGTTCCTTTTTTCTTCTCCTCTCCCTCCCTCACTCTTTTTTTTTTTTTCCTCCCCCACGGCATTTAGGCACAGTTACAAACATGCTGCCGAAGTGCCAGCACACGGAGATGCGGGGGCAGAGAGAGGAGCTATTTCGCTGGGTCCGGAGCAGGCGGTGCTGCAGGAGGTGCAGGGAGGAAACGCGTCGTTTTCAAGAGAAATCCGGGAAGGGGAGCTGCCCCTGGATGGGCTCCCGGGGCCAGGTCCAGCCCCTCTCCAGAGCAGGCAAGGGAGATGGCCCCCGCCGCACCTGACCAGGCACGGCGGGCACCGCTCGCCCCTAGCGCCCCTTCACCTTCCCTTCTCCCGGAGGTTTACGGGAAGCGCTTCCACCTCTCCCTCCCCATATGCGAGTAAAGCGACTCCCCCCACGCCACAAAACGCACCGGCCCACCACAAGCCCCCGAGCACCACCTCTGCGCTCTGTCCCGACGGGGCTCCGCTCTTTCCGCAGCCCCAGCTCGGTGATGGCAGCAGGTAACGCTGTGAAATGGGATGGAGGTGGGCGGGGGTGGCAGCCTGGTTCTGACAGATGACAGGGAAGGGCAGGTTATGAGTATGGCGGGTGCTGCTCGCAGGTACTATAGATGAAATAAGCATCCCTCACTCAGCTATCTCTTTCTCCGGGAAAATATTAAATTAGAGGCCATTTGAAGAAGGAAGGGAATCTGCTCGCCGGGAAATACGGTGGACCTGAACTGGCCTTCCCTTCACCTTTGGCTGGGTTCACAGGAAAGGTCTCTGAGCCTCACCACAGCCCCTATGGCCATTACTGCACCGGTGCTTTACCCGCCTATTAAAGCCTCGCTGCTTCGCCCCCTCCCCGTCCCAACAGAGGAAGGGCCCATTGAACTGGGTTCTAAAATAACCTCAGCAGAACAAACAAGCGCGGGCCCACGATGCTGAAATACTTACGTGAAATGATTGAAGTCTCGGATTTACGTTACTTCACCGAGTTCTCCTTCTACGAGGAATCAGGGAGCAGCTCTTCTCTGTAATTCGGGCCTTTTCGAAATAAGCCCCTATTTCTCTCGCCCGTGTTTTAAATCACGTCAATGTGCGAAAGGACCATGGAATTCAACACTTCAAAGTTCACACTTCGGGCGAAAACTACCTACTTTTCCCATATCGTCAGTAATAGGGGATATTAACCATATATGCATATATGGTTAATTTCTTTTTCTTTTTATTACCTAAGACTTCGTTTTAATACTTGCATTTTGAAAAGGGGTTTTTCGGTTGTTCCCCCCCCCCCATTTGGTAGTGGTATTTCACATTTAAAATAAAGGTCTGTTTTAACTGTTTTGTGCACACATACCCCAGACACAGACAGAGAGGCAGACTGGATGAGGTCTCTTTCATAGCAGGCAAATTCTCTTTTAGGCTAGTTTCTGATGTGAAAGTTTTCTAGTTTTGTTTCTCTGTTTTCCATTCCCTCTGCACAAACCACCACCTATAATATTTCTAAGTCTAGGACTAAATTTCTGAGTTGTTTAATATAGAAGAAACACCGGCTCTTAATTTTACAACTTCAGAGAACAGGACTACAGCTACCAAAATATCAGTCAAATCGATTAAAGAAGATCCTTTATTGAGGGTATATGCCCCTGAAATTATATTGCTCTAAGCCTCTTGGGGAGCTGGGGGGAGAGGGAGAGAAGCGAGGGATTACTCTCGTTCAAGGATCCCTGGAGAAATGTGAAGAGGTTGCAGAAGGGAAATGTCCTTTTCATCTGTCCTCCCTCCTTCCTTCCCTCCCTCCGTATCTCCCCTCACCCTCCCCGAACGCTTGTGCGTGTCTGTCTCCTTGAAACAAATCTGCCTGTTGAAAATGGGCCTGGAACTCCCTCCTGTGTTGGGATGAGGTCTTGGGGGACCCGGGGTGGAGTTTGACTGCTTGCTTATTTTCATATTCATTAGAAATGGGAGGTTGCATAAGAAGTCCTGCTGAGCTTCAAGATATAAGAGCAACTTCGGGTTCCCCCTTTCAAGACAAGACAAATCAAAGGCTCGGAGGCAAAACAGCTCCCTGAGCTCTGAACGTCTTTCCCTCCCTCCGTCTCTCCCTCCCATCCTCTCACCCTCCCTCACTCACAGTCCAGCCTCTGTCTGGGGAAGAGGCTCTCAAGCAGCCTTGGATGATTATGGATTTTCTGAGCGAGAAGTTTGCCCTGAAGAGCCAGCCGAGCAAGAACAGTGACTTTTACATGGGAGCAGGAGGCACTTTGGAGCACGTTATGGAAACTTTGGACAATGAGTCCTTTTATAGCAAAACATCAGGCAGTAAATGTGTACAGGCCTTCAACCCTCTGCAAAGGGCTGAGCATCATGTGAGGCTGGAGAGAACATCGCCCTGCCAGGACAACAACGGTGAGTCGTCATCCCAGGGTTATTCTCCCTCTTGGAGATGTACAGGAGAGGGCAGGGATTCTCCTGCCCGGAGATATCAAAGGCGGCTGTGCAGCCTTTGGGTGCGGGCATGAGAGAGGCTGTTAGGTCGTAGTAAAATAAAAATAACAATAAACAACAATAAATAAAATTAATAAAAATATAGGGAGAAGGCAACCGTCTACTTTGAAGAGCTCTTTTCCTTTCAGTGCAACCCTCCGGCTACTGCCTTCTCTCCTGCCCTCTGCCCGGGTCGCCCTGCTTGCCAAGGAGCGCAGCTGCGGGCACGCCGGCACAGCCCGCCCGCCTGCGGGGCCACCAGCCCGGGGCACCGAAGGTCCGGCGGGTTCCGGAGGGTGCAGCACGGCACGGCCGCCCTCCGACCGCTGCTCGGCCACCCCCGAGCCCGCTGCCTGCAGCGACGCTTTCACCCAGCAAACTCCCGGGAAAAAGCATCCTCGGGTGTCGGTGTCGGAAGGATCACAGACACGGCCGGGTCTCCGGTGCCGTCCCAGGGAGGGGACACAAGGTCACTTAGTCACGTTTGCTTCTTTCAAATATCGTCCTGGGATGGTAGCGGGCTTCTCTCTGCCGTGTTACCAAAAAATGTGTAAAGGTGATTCTTCCGAAAACGACGTCGGTCATCCAAACATGTTAAACATTCCACCAAATATTATATTTTTCTAGCTAATAGGCAAGGACAATGTGGAATGTATTATTTTTGAAATATTCAAATTTTCCTCAAAATTCCACCATGATGGAAATCGCATATAGAAAAAAAAATTAAGAAATAATTTCCTAGCAGAATTAGAAAACATGGTTATGATCAGCTGCAATAAGGAGACTAACAATATCTTACATTTTTACTTCATAAAGTCATTGAAGTATATATGTTTTTTTGAAAACATTCTTTTTTACATATGAAACAATTTGTAAGAAATAATAACAGATTTCTGCAAGTGCAACTTACAACCCCGACAGAAAATTAATTTATATATTGAAGTTTGTCTTAATGTACTCATTTAATGGGTGCCTCGAGGGCTTTGGAGCATTTCCTATGCATGTATATGTTGATGGTAAGTATCTAAAAATTGTGGTTTTTTACAATCAGCTCGGATTGAAAAAAAGAACATTATAGACAATGTGAGAAATCCCCAAAGCAAGCTACTCAAAGTATGTAACATGCCATCTGTGTAGATTTTAATTTCTATAGAGTTTTAAACTTTTTTCACTCTTTTTCTTTTTTTTTCCTGTGAAAAGAAAAAAAAATGGGTTATTTTGAATCCTGTAACTTATCTCATGACATTTTGAGTAATGTGAGATAAGTCAAAAATATTAAAAAATAGGAAATGTTTCATTTCCTATTAGGAACCTATTGCAGAATATTTCTTATCGCTACCACTCAGGTTTTACCTAAAGATAAATAGTTTCTGCAATCATTATACAAAGTATATGAAACGATCTCTTTTAATAAGTTAACATTTTGCAGAAATGCTCTGTATTTTGTAACCATAACAAACCTAATTGGAAACAATTTCACTTTACAAATCCAAGAGAAGGTATATGGAATTTATTAAGTTTGTAAAGTGAAGTTAATTTTCGGTTTCATTTGCTTTTTGATTTGTCAGTTTACAGCCATTTAGTTTACTTCACTGTTATTTTTTATTTTCATAGGAATGGAGGTTTTGACATTTGCTTCCAAGTTTAAAGGAACATTTGTCAATAGTCTGTGCCACTTCTATGAAAATATATTTTGGGCTAAGATTCTTTATCTGTGCAACTCTAAGTGATGCCAATTTCATGGATTATTAACTACGTTAGTGGCAGTAATGGTAGAATTAAAATATCTAAGTACTCTCGTGCAGTCTCCTTACTCTGAAAGTTTTTAGGTGATATTTTCAGATATAATTCTTAGTTAAAATTCAATGTGACTTAGTGCATTTTTTTGTCTGTGGCTGCTATAACAAATTCTTCTTCCATGATCTCATATAGAAATAACACAGTCTCCTAGAATTGTATTCCTTGTGAAACTTTTGTATGAGCTCCTGAATCTAAATCTCCCTCTCCCCATACTCCCCCCCCCTTCCCTGTCCACCCCCCTGCCTCCTTAATCAGTTATTTAGCCAATTATTAACCAGTTGTTAACCCATCTTCTATATAGTGAACTACGGGATTACTAAAGTGGAAGGACAGCCTCTTCACGCAGAGCTGAGCAGGCCCATGGACAATTGCAACAATCTTCGGATGTCTCCAGGAAAAGGGATGCAAGAGAAGGGGGACCTGGATGAACTTGGTGATAAGTGTGACAGCAACGTCTCCAGCAGTAAGAAGAGGAGACACAGAACAACTTTCACCAGTTTGCAGCTGGAGGAACTGGAGAAAGTGTTCCAGAAAACTCACTATCCTGATGTCTATGTAAGAGAGCAGCTAGCTCTGAGAACAGAGCTCACTGAGGCCAGAGTCCAGGTAGGAACCAAACTTCAGCATCTCCATGACAAATTGTGCATTGTAGGAACTGGTAAATGACACTCTTGGGGATTGCACAAAAGCCTGTCAAGCTAAAGTAAACAGCTCATTTTGCTTTATTTCTTTTTGGATACGAGCTGTTATGTTGCAGTCCTAAAATAACTTGTTATTTTTTTAAATAGCATGTGTTGCTTTTCTAGAAATGTGTTTGAAGGATGAGAAAGCATCATCAATAGTAAAGCTGTCTTGATTTTTTGTAGAATTCAAGACAGTGAATATGTAAATTGTTCCATGTAAAAATCCCATTAAAGAGACATGTTGCATGTAGTTCAGACTGATGATGATGCAGAACTCAGACACAGAGGATTCTATGTGTGTCACGGCATGAAAAGTACAGCCTAAAACATAATCAAATTTCTTGTTTCTATCCAGACATTATTCTAATTTTTAGAAAGAAAAACTCACTGTTGACCACTTAGTGCATTATTTGAGTATCTTAATTGTGTACAAATGTGATTCATTCAGTATGTGCTCATACAGTAATCTCAGCAGTATTTATGCCTTTGGATGTGTAATGGTGAGAAAAGAAGCTCAGTATCCAGGAAATGCAGCCTTACCCTTGTTAAAGATCTTCCATTAGATCTTTAAAAGGTTAAAGGTGTGAGCCATGTTTTGCAAGTTTTTCCTAATTTTAGATATCTTCCCTGTTCTGGTAATAATCACCATTTCAATGTAGCGAATAACAGTCCTGTTGACTCTTACAGACTGGGATTAATTTTTTTTTAATTTAGTGACTTGAATATGATAACAGCTTCACAACTTGTAATTAAACACATACTCATACACGCATATAAAGAAACAGACATCAGTGCACATGCATACAAACAGAAAATAAAGCAGGATCACTTTCAGAAACAAAGTCAGCTAATTAATTTTATAAAGAAGTGTTCTTTTCATGTGTATTCAACCAGACATCGCATTCACTGTTGTCATCAGAAAATAGAGTCCAAAACTGTGTGTTCAGTTACATTGATGCGATATCAGCAATGCTGAGAGCATTTATTTCAGTGGCTTTTAACTCTTCAGGCTGTGCAATCCTTCTCATTCTGAATTTGGTGCAGCTTTCCAAGTATGACTTCCATTCTTTGAGAATTAAACTTGACTTAAAAAAAAAGAAAAAATTTGCATAATATTAAAACATTATTCTAACAAAAGCATAATTCTGGAATAAAGGGAACTTCAAGAACAAATTAGTAGTTGGAACAGGGAGAGGAGAATTGTACTAAAGTGTGCAAGCTGTCTTTTTATCACATTTTTTGCCCAAGCTTTTGAGGCTTCATATGCTAAGAATATTAACAAAAAAAAGGAGAGCAAATGAAAAATATATATGTCTGCACCAGACTTTCACAAATTTCTCTCTTGTTTAAACATATTCATTCCTTTCTTAAAAGATAACTGATCTTTGTATTTCTCATATATTAAATATGAAAGGAGATGGTGGCATTTGTATCCAGAATAACAAAAGTATTCCATCACAAGATTAAGCAATTTAAAAGGTCTTACGTCATTAGAGGCAAGCATCTGGCAATTCAAGGATAACAAGCAGCAGATTTCTACATTGCTTTGTGGAGGCAAATGGTTACTTTATCTCTGCCAAGAGTCAGTTTCTAGTAAAGTGGTGTAAACAGAAACATTTTGGGGGATTGTCAAAGGAAAAAAATGTGTCCTTTTTTTCTTTTTTTAGTTACTATAAATTCAAGCAAATTGATTTATTTTAGCAGAGTGATCAGCTGGATACCTTACTCACAGTTCCCTTCACTGCCATTTCACTAACATCCAATTTAATATTTGTCCTGTGCACATGCAGAGAGAGCCAACCTGAACCTAATTTATCTAAGTTGTTCTCTTTTGTGCTGCATGTCAGTACAGTAATTGGTACCCATTTTAAAGAGATTGTCAAGGTCTTTTTTCAATGAAGTAGCCTCATGACTAAATTCCCTTATCTTGTCCCCGATGCCTCCTGTGGAGAAGATTTTTTTCCCCTTGCCTTTCCTTTTCTTTTTATTGAACTTTAGCCATCATAAATAACACAAATTTACCATTGAGGTCTCAAACAATATATGCTCAGGAGTTATATGCATGAGCCTTGCTTTGATTGCTGAGTACATTGTAAAAGATTGTACATACTAAATCTGCAGCATGTCCCTGGAAATTAAAACAAATAAAATTATGCCCTGGTTGCTTAAGCACAATCAAAGGACAGTTGAGTTCTCCAAGAATCAATGCATGAATGGAATTATAGAACAAACAGTATTATTTTAACTAATGCAGAATCTGGGATCAGAGAACATCTCTTAAAATACAGAAAGTGTCTATACAAAAAACCTGTTTGAAACAAAAAATAAATTTTGAAAACCATGAGACAATGACAGTGATCCATAACAAAAAGAATTCAGCATATAGTAGGTTTTGATATAACACCCTACACTCAAAATACTACAGAACAGTCCAAAGACTATAAAGAAACTTAAGAATAAAAAAATTAGCTTTTACTTGACAAGAGAGCATTCAGTTCTAAATTATTTCATAGTCTAAATGGGAAGTGCTATTCTTTAGTTTTCCATTATCAGAAACAGATAACACCTAGCAAAAATGTGAAAGAATGGTCACAATGTTTTAAAAACTGTCTGTGGCATGGTGAATTTTATTATCTTGCCTTTTTAGCCTTCTTTATAGAAACCTTTTCTTCAGTGTAGTCTTCAGTCCTTGTCTAGTTTTTCCTGCCTTTCATTACTGCACTTAATAAAGACCATTTACACCTCTAGGAGGCAGATTACCGGTAGTCATAGCAAGTGGGTGAGCATAGGAAATTAAGAGAAAGTTTTGTTACAATTCAACTTGCTACAGACTTATCTTTCTCAGGTTGGTTGTTTTTTGCTTTGTTTTGGGTTGTTTTGTTTGTTCTTTGGTGTTTTGTTTTATTTTTTTTAGCTAATAGGAAGGAAAAAATGCACTTTTAAAGAAAACAGGAATAACTTAAGCAGGTTTGATATTGACAAGATTGAAACGGCAAGAAATTAATTCTCGGGTGAAGAATTCCTTTTTCTTAGACAATCAGAAATTTTCAAAACTTCTGTCCAAAATATTTTGGGGTCTTTTTCCTAGAAGTTTTTGCACAGTATGCAATGGAGTCAACATTATGACTGTTTCCGTGTATACTATAGGTTTGGTTCCAGAATCGAAGAGCAAAATGGAGGAAAAGAGAACGCTATGGTCAAATCCAGCAAGCTAAGAGCCATTTTGCTGCCACCTATGATATATCTGTTCTCCCAAGGACTGACAGCTACCCTCAGGTATGGCAAAGACCAAGTAGTACTTTGGTTCTACATTTGACAACTGCTGTAACAACTCTGATCTTGTCCAACTATAATCTTCTGTCTTTGTTCTCCAGTCCTTTGGTTTACTGCCTAGCTTCACTCTCTGCTGCTGTTTTTTTTCTTGGTTGTTTTAGCACACTGAATACTTTTATTCTGAAGCCATTGTTTTCCATGTAAAAGCTTCCCATTGCTTTTACATTATACTTAATTAAAAAAAGGACCATACAAAGCAAAAAATCTTGCACAGGTCCCTTCCACTGCTGGTGTTCTGTTGCTCTTCTACTTCATCAGGTTGGAAGGTTTTTGCTCGCCTTAAGAATATGCTTATAATCCTATATGGGCTTGCTTCAGTCATGCTCTACATTCCCCAAGGCTGGGTGCAGAGTGGCTGGAAAGAGGCCCAGTGAAAAAGGACCTGGAGGTGCTGGTTGACAACTGGTTGAACATGAGCCAGCAGTGTCCCCAGGTGGACAAGAAGGCCAATGGCATCCTGGCCTGTATCAAAAATAGTGTTGCCACCAGGACTAAGGAGGTGATTATCCCTCTGTACTTGGCACTGGTGTGCCCACACCTCAGATTGTGTCCACTTCTGGGCCACTCACTACAAGAAAGACATTGAGGTGCTGGAACGCGCCTAGAGAAGGGAAGTGAAACTGCCAAAGGGTCTAGAGGACAACTCATATTAGGAGCAGCTGAGGGGGCTGGAGTTGCTCAGCCTGGAGAAAAGGAGGCTCAGAGGTGACCTTATTGGTGACCTTATAGGGTGATCTCTACAGCTACCTGAAAGGAGGTTGTAGCCAGGTGCAAGTCAGCCTCTTCTCAAAGGCAAAAAGACAGGACAAGAGGACATAGCCTCAAGGTGTGCTAGGGGAGGTTCCGGCTGGACATCAGGAAGAATTTTTTCATTGAAAGAGTAGTGAAGCATTGGAGTGGTGAAGTCACAATCCCTGGTTCAAGAAACAATAGGATGTGGCACTTAGTGCTATGGTTGAGTTGGCATGTTGGTGTTCGGTCAAATGTTGGACATGGTGATCTTTTCCAGCCATAATGATTCTATGAATGTGATTAGTTTAGAAACAGGAGGCTTCGGCCCATGTGTCATCTACCCAGCTTTATGTGTTTTACCTCTGAAGTTTGGTGCCTGGGCCAGAGCTGGCTTGTTTTGCAGCAATTCAGAACATGGACACAACAATTTATCTCTGGTGGCACTTGTAAGTCTGCCTGTTTTTTATTTTGTAGTGTAATAGTGCATTAACCCAAATTACACTAACAACCACTTCATGACACTGGCACTCCGTATTTAAGTAGGTGGACACAATGCTTGTTTGATACTTACCTAGGCAAGGTGTGCACAAAGGTCTTAAGTACTCCTAGGTGGATTCACAGACATTGAGGCATGATCACTCACAGATCTCACTCGCGGTGTTCAGTCTCTTCTGAAGGTCTTTCTGACTTTTCTATATCATTGCAACAAATGATGCAAGGAACAATACGTAAGCTTTGGGATTAATTTTGTGTCTGCAAGCTCATGTTTTTACAGTAGGACTTCATCTACAAATCTTACCAATCGACAGAAGTTTCATTAGCATAAAATAATGGAATATTACAAGTGGCCGGTAGACACTTAAAATGATTTCTCTAAAATTAATGTTTTTCAAAAATCCCACATTTTCACATTGTTTGATAATATGATCCATAACATTCTAAAACCAATAAAATATATGTTCTGTACTTTCAGATTGTTAAAAAGATGAGTGAATTCACTGCATTTCCCTTTCCAATCTTATTTAAAATATATCTACTAGACTGATAACAAAGTTTCAGCCTTGTAAAGCTTTCTGTTATGAATTTATAAATTCTTAAAAACGGAAGATTGAAATGCAAATGTTGGTCCCATAATCTTAGATCAAGCATCTTGAAAATGTATAGAAATATAAAATGTTTGCTCTCTCATAAACAGAAATATATCGTACTTACCTACAAACACAGACTAACACACTGCAGGTAAACAGAGAGGCACAAACATGTAGGTGTGTTTGGTCACCTGCATGAGAAAGTTGTGTTCATTGAATAAAAATTCATGTTCTTGCTAACCTGGTGATAATCATTCATAGTTTTCACATTCTTAAATTCTCACCTTTAGTAAAACTGTGCATGTATACCATATATAACATTTCCAGTGAGAATGCTTGAGACAACAAAAATCTGCTTTAAAAACACAATGATCACTAACATCACTACATTCGAATCTTTTGAACTAGATGTCCATTTACAAGTGCCTTACTTATGGAAAATAGATATACAGTACACGACTTGTGGTAAATTCATCAATCTATCCCACCATTCAGGCAGAAAGAGGTATTTAAAATTGTTATCTATGTGTTTGATTTTAGTGTTATAGATGGATTTCCCAAACAATTCCATTATTTCATTGTACTTAGTGCAAGAAAATAAATCAAATATCCTTTTTTCCTTTATTGTTTTTCCCTCCCACCACCTGTGTACAAACACTCATATTATGACAATGAAATAAGCTAATATTAGACAAACTTTGCCATACTTTTGAGTAAATAATTTTTCTTGGGGTTGTGGAACACAGTTCACTAGAGCTTATTTATGAAGCCTTTATTAACACAGATAAACAAAAATTCTGTGTTGATGAAAAAAATAAAAAGGATGAGTGTTGAAAAAGCATGAAATCAAGATGAGATGTTTACAGCTGTGTGGCAGAAGGAACAGGAACAAGTGTGAATTGTTGGTGTGCATTATAAGGATTTGCAGCCTGAAGATTTTCTGCTTTGAGTCTCACCATGGATATGGTGACAAAACACATCCCACTTGCATTCCAGTAGAAGCATCAGTCTCTTGTAGTCGACAAAGGGTGTCATGGGGACTTCTGCTTAGTCTTTTCACCAATTATATTCACCCAGTACAAATTAAAAACATGCTATCATGCATTGTGTGACTACGTATACTAGAAAAGTTTGTCCTGTGAGAAAATGGTTCTTTCAACTTATTTCAGACAGAAGATTTGCTCTGAATCAGAGAAAGATTGAGATTGAAAGGGACCTCTGGAGGTGGTCTGGTCCAACACCCGTTTTTATAATCCAGTCTAATTTTGCTGTTAAATTGCACATCTTTATCTTCAAAATAATAATTTAGGTGGGTGGTGATATTTTTGTTTTTGGGGTTTTTTGTTTGTTTTTCTTTAAATCATATTTATTTGCTTTTATTTTTCAGTCTTACCTTAATTATTTTTACAGTATGTTGACATTAGGTGTTGCCTATTGTGTAAAATAATTGCTCATCTGTCTGCCTAGAATTTCAATATCTCCTGAACTGCCCAAATTCTTCATGCATGCATCTTCCATTAATTATAACTGCAACACCTGGATTACAGAGGAGAGACGTTAGTACAATATTCTAACACAGTCATCTGTTATTCACATGTTTTTTCAAGCCTTTAACAACATTATACTGAAAAACAGATTTTTCTATGAAAATGTTATGCACAGTGTTTTTCATTCATTTTAGTAAAAGGTTTCAGTTTCATTAGTTTGAATACTTGAACTTCAAGCTTCTCTTTCAGACACAACTCAGTTGTGTGTGATTTTAAGTGCACTCAGAGAATAATTTACTGGTTAAAATAAATATCCCAGATGGTTTGAGCTTCATTAATTACCAATATTCTACTGACAGTATGAAGTTAAGAGGGAGCATCTTATTATCAGTGGGGAAATGAATGCAGATTTACTTCATGGGGAAGTCACCCAAATACAGTGTCTAGTGTTATTAAAGATGTATCAGGATATACGAGACACTGTTAGAGCACTCATGAACATGATTTACACCAAGGATGTACCCTTCATGGTAGGCAGCTGTAGTCAGATAAATATTAGATATTTGTGCTTAGGAAACTTAGACAAAGGGACTTTTATGCCAGAGAGGGGTTCCCTTAAAGTTGGAAGAAATCTGGTCAATTATTCTTTTTAAAGTATAAGATACAAAACAGGCAAGACAATCTCTGAAAATGTATTTTTCATTCTGATGCCTGAGTGAAATTTGATCAAAAGCCTACAATATTGCCACACAGATTTCCAGCTTTCCCTGCATGAGTTAAATTTCTAAAGATGTTACCTTTAAAATTAATCGCATCGGTATGTAAATAAACATTAAATTGTATCATTGAAAAGCAGATATAATAGGCAACATTTTTCCTCCACCTAGGCTCTTTCCTTACTTTGCATCTTTCCTCCTTGTGACTTGTTCTTTGAATCGTGTTCATTTGTGACATTTTTCTTCTAAGTTCTTTTAAAACACCATTCTACTTACCCTCTGAGTATGACATGCAAACTGTTTGGGGTTTTTTATTTTCTTGAAAATGAAGGCAAGAGTTAGATAGGACAGAATTAAATTTTTTGTTTTGGTTGGAAAATACAAGTTTAGTGCAGGTGGGAATCCTGAGAAAAAAAACATTTCAAAAGTATGGCAACTGGAGGGATACAGAAGTTGTAGAAAGAAGGGAGAATGTTGAAATCTCAGAAACAGAAGGAAGAGGCTGAAGTTTTCATTCCGTCCCCTGGACTGATAAATCAAATTAATATGTTGAATGGCATGGCATCACATGACTTGTTGGCAATCAAAGAGTGTAGAAGTGATTTCAGTATATGTGTTAAGTACTAAGTCCTTGGATCATCATTACAGTTTTCTCTAGCCTTAGTACATATGGGTAATCCTCACTAGCAATAATCAAAGTTACATGCTGCAATTAAATGTTCATATGGAATATATTAAACACCACATGTTATCAGGCTTCAAATTTCTTTTAACTGTAGTAGACATATAAATGACACTTAATCACAATAGCTCATTAAAGCTAAGGGTACACTGATTAAGTAGGAGTAGATGTGGTGGACATATCTGAGCTACCATCAAAGAGATTTTACCATGCACTCATGCTGTCTAGCTGTGACACCACACAGCTCAGGCTGAGCCACCACTTGGAAGATTTGTGGCTTGCTGCATGTGTACTGACTTACCTCGCTGCGACTGATTTTTCAACAAGAGTAACACTTCTAGTCTTTTTGGGTGGTGTCTGTTCCACACACAAAGTATCTTGCACACTGCACTTTTATTTTTCCCTGGTTCTAAACCACCACTGTATGTGGTCCTCTTCATAGTGTCAATATTCAGTCTGTTACTCTACAGGATTTTTTGTGAAACATATTTCTTTAAATGTGTGAGTGATTTTACTGGTACTTAATTATAAGGCAGATTGATTTTTTTTCTGAGATACAGCTTTTTAAATAGCATTTTTCAAAGTATGAAATTTTGTCTTTAACTGTATCATAGATGTGAGATATAACTAATTCTTATCATAACTGGCCCTGAGATTGCAGTAGGGAGAATTTACAGTTTGCAAAGCATCCTGCGCAAGAATGAAGGCTTACATTATTTTTCAGCTTAACAAACTTGTTTAAGTGTGGAATCAAATTATCAGATTTTTTTTGTTCACCAAATGTAAGCCTAAATGTGGGCTGAACGGTCTATCTCATATTTTAGAGTTGTATCTTTAACCCTCTCACTGCCACAGGCCAACTAACATTTTATGGATATTTCTGAAAATGGTGTGCTGTAGCTCTCTCATATGTACCTGAACCCAATACAGTACAGGTGATCTTCATGTTCACTAGGTCCAACAGCTCCTACAAAGTGATTCACAAATTAAATTGAGAAATATTCTGTCTAGACATAAATAAAAAAAATACGATGAGAGTGGTAAAACTTTGGAACAAGTCGTCTGTAGAAATTAATGAAACCCTATAGCTGGAGCTACTCAAAACATGGTTGTATAGGAATGGGTAACCTTATCTAAATTCAAGGTTAGCTGCGAGCAAAGGTTCAGAACAGAGGTTCTTTTCAGTTTAAAATATTCTGAGAATCTACGAATCTACAAACTTGGAAAGTATAAGCAAATGTATACCCATATTTTGGGTGTTCTTCAGAGGACCTCACAAAAAAAAATGTGGGAAGTGACACACCAGATTAATTGTGCTGATGGACTAGGAACAACCAACAGATCATGAATTGTGAACGAGCAGTTTTGAGCAGTTTAACTGTTATTGCATTTAATTTGCCTAAAGCAGGTCCTTGTGCTAGCACAGGTTTGATGTTTTCTTGCAGTGCAAGGATTGTTGTTTCATACAAGAAAACGAGTGACAAAAATTTAGCAAATCAGTCTGACATTCGAGTTTACTGTAATTACATAAATCCTTAACTGTTCAGTTAGTGCCACTCTTGTTTCCCTTGCAGTGCCCAAGAACACCATGAAAACAGAGTAAATGTGTAGTTCTAATTACTTACTAGAGTAATTATAACATTCAACATACATAAGGTTTATTATGTAATATATTAATAATAATATAGAGAGATGTTAAAAGATATTAGAATTTTGTTTCCTATGTTAAGCACTAAAATACATGCCTACTCAAATAGAATCTGTGTGTACTCATATGTGTGTCAGAAACAAACTGCAATCTGGATAGTCAGGTGACTCAAATAACATGAGTCAGGAGATTTGGTGTTGGGAGAATCCGATAGTAAAACTCTCAGAAAATGCTGAAGCCTGAGGTTATGTGATTTCTCCAAGTGCTGTGTAAAAAGGCTGAATCTCAATGAGCTTGAAAGTTTAACAGAAAAAAAGCAATGACACAAGTAGGATGACCAATTACCTCAGCTCATTTTCCTCTGAAGTGTCAAGCAGAAGGTCACGTGCTTAGGAAATGATATCATAGCCGTGTTAACAACCATAACTCTCCTGTTATGTTCTTGTCACAGTTATGAAATCCTATTTCTTTTTCTATCAGGAAGGGTGTCTGTGTATGTGTATGTGTGTATAAAACATAGAGTAGGTAAATATATTGAAGGGCTCTGGTAATTTCATGGTAACCACAAGAGCAAAGCTCAAGTTGTTTGTGATGTTAACAGAAACCAGAGATGTGTTGTATGTGTAGCCTCATTCAGAGTCTCTGAATTGCCTTTTATATAGTTCATGGATCACATAAGATTTTAAGAGGAAAAATATTTTCTTTGAATTTATCTACATAATGTCCCTTTTCCTTCTAACATACCAGAAGAAGGCTTGATAATTTTGACTTATTGTGAAACACTACTGTATTTTTAATACAGGAATACCGTCTGCACCTAATTTTCACTACAAGATATTTATGCTGTAATTCCTTGTTAAGAAATGAAAATCTAATATCAAAAGTGAAGTTACTCAACCAACTGAAATGAACAGAAAAATGATATGACTGAAACATTCTCTGCCTCATAAGAGGAGATGGAAAGATTTCATAGCATCTTGGGGGATTCCTCAAGTTAAGTTTACTAATTTAGATTCCTTCCTCTAAGGAAGAAACTTAGGGCACCCCTTCGAAAGTTTTAGGAATTAACAGTTTGTTCACATAGTTCTTTAACAAGACATTATTATATTTTAGTATTTACAGCTGATTTCTGTTCTCCTTTACACCTGTGAAATCTCACTGAATCTAGATTGAAAGAGATTTGTCTAGGATAAAAATATCGGGAATTGGCTGTACTAAACTTAGTTTACTGCAAACCAAACTACTAGAAATATGGAAGGAGATAGTGTTTGTGTGATTCCTTCAGACCACGTAGATTATTGGGTACTTTCAAACTGAGCCTCTGAAACTTTTGAAGTCTTCCCATCATGCCTGTATTAAAAGCAAACTTTTGCATGTTCCTATTTAAACAGCTTTTTGGGAAATTTTCCCCCATAATTATATCTGTGCAGCCTGGGTGATTGCAGCATTAGCCATAGCATTTTAGTAAGTCAGATAAATGAGACTTTGTTGTGTGTGAGTTAGCTGTGGAGATTATGAGCTTCAGAAACAGCTCCTGTATTAGTTGCTGCTAGTATTAGATTAACTAGTCCCTATCCAGGCAAATTTGTGTGATTGTAAGTCAAAACTGGCTCAGGTAAGTTAATTAAGGATTAATAAGGCAACTGAGGATTGTGCCAAGCTGAAGAGGGGTCTCCCATGGGCTGATGTTTTAGTCTTCTGAAAATTGATTAAGGGTAGAGAGACCTGGAAGTTCTGAAACTCTCATTAGATTCTCTTTCCTCATGTAGATTTCAGGAGACTGACAAAAATGAGGCAAAATCCTTGATATCCTTCCTCAGGCACCTTTCTCACTCCTTTACCTCGCAGCAGGCCATCTAAAATATGCAGGAGCAGATGCCTGAGGTGTGTGTATGTATATGTGAAAATGCAAGCTCCATTCACAAGTGTGTGTGAAATTATGTGTATGACCGTACCTATGAATGCCTGTGTAAACAAGGAGTTGTGCACACCAAGAGTTGGGGAGATGTGTTGCTACCATGGCTTTTCATCAGGCTTCTGCAAGAAACCAAAATTGAGCATTTACTGGTTCATTTTAGCTGCTGAAATTCCCAAGGAGGCTAAATTACTTAGTAAGCTCCTGATGACCTCGTTAATACAACTGTTTAGAATACAAACTTTTAATATAAGACTATTTCACCATTGCTATCTGCACTAGATCTCGGCTAGATGAGTTCAGTGAACCTTAATTTATTGCTTTAGCTTGTTGGTGGTTTCATGAGTATGTGCTGTTGCAAAGTGATAGGACAATGGGAAAAAAACCCAACTCATCAGCATTAGAAACATGTTTTCATTCTCTGTGTATGTGTTTGTCTGACATAATTCATTACTTCCCCTGACCTCTACTTTGGCAGAAAAAAATCACTCAGCTAGAGAGATAACCTTCATATCTTAAAGTCAAAATTCCTTTGTCTGTGAATTTGGAACATGAATGTAAAATTAAGTTTGAAGTGGGAATTCACTTTACAGTGCTAACTGAAAAGTAACTGCAACTATTCTGACATATAGCAGAGAACAAAGACATGTAGGTTCAATTACAGTGCATCAGAGCAATGATATACTGAACAGATTTTTAGGATGAAGACAAATTCAATGAAGTAAAACAAATAGGAAAGGATATAGTTACTGGCTGACAAGTTCTGTGCTGTGAATTAGAGCTAAAATATCTTACATGATGTTATTTGTACATGTTAAAAAAATCAGCATTCAGGAAAGGTATAAGTAAAAGTGGAGAAGACATACAAAGTTGTATATTGTATAATGGGTGAGAAATGACTGAGGGAGTTTGAGTATGTGAGAACTTTATATCCATGTAACACTGATAGACAGAGAATAAAGAGTTTGAAAAAACAGAAGGGCAGCTGTTGAGTGTGATGTTTGCTCAAATCAAAGTAAATAGCGCACGGATCAATAAATGCATTTAAATGTCTAAGATAATGACAAAAGCTAAGTTAAGTTTGGTCTTGAAAGTCTTCCTGTCTGTTTATCTAGTACCAAATAAGTGAAAACACCTATCCATAGCTAGCATCTATACATAGATGATAGAAGGCCTGAGGCTCAGAATGAAGCTTTAAGTTACTGCCAAGTATAGAAAGGATTACACATCAAAGCTTGAATACATGGCTACTCCAGACATTGCCGGTAACCACAAAGTTGTGTCCTGGTTTGTCATGCAACCTTTTCCAGGGGTGCACAGTGCAGCCTGTTATGGTTGAGTGCCCTCAAGGAATGCCCTCAAACTAACTTCACGCAAAACCATAATGAAAAGTAATTTCATCTCAGAACTATCTTTGACACAAATGTAAGAAAAATTCTTGATTGTATTATCAAGCATTCCTATGTTTTATGGCTTCATTTGTTTTAAAGTAATTATGCAAGTCTTCTTAATATTAAATTTTGTAAATACTTGTTGGGCTTCATCACTTGAGAAATCCAACTTGGTTTGTTTTGTTCACCTTTTTCTACTCTTTCTTACCATTGCTGTAAGAATTCTAGTGAGGAGAAGCTTTTGTGGTATAAATAGCTATAATCTCATGCACTCTTTTGACACCTTTTCTCTGAAGTCGGTTGTGTGTTTCCACTAATCTTATTGACTGGCTGGACTGATGACATCCTGAGGCTCAATGGTAAACATCATTTATGGAGCCATGGGGCAAATGGATGACAGCACAAGGAATATGACTTATCAGCCCTTGCTCTTAAGTGAACAACCTAGTATTTTGACTCATGTTATCTCTTAATGCTATTTTCTAACATGACTGCAGAGAACTAGTTAAGTGCTTGTTGCTTGTTTTGGAGGAGAACTAATAATGAATATGTGAAGTAAAGCAAACCAAACATTGCAGAAAACAAAAGATGAATTATGTAAATTTAATCATATTCCTTTTATGTGTTTCAGATTCAGAACAATCTGTGGGCAGGGAATGCGGCTAGTGGTTCTGTGGTTACCTCCTGCATGCTGCCACGAGATACGTCCTCCTGTATGACACCTTATTCCCATTCACCCCGGACAGATTCTGGCTATACAGGCTTTTCAAACCACCAGAATCAGTTCAGCCACGTGCCCCTCAATAATTTTTTCACTGACTCGTTACTTTCTGGGGCAACCAATGGACATGCTTTTGAAACCAAGCCAGAGTTTGAAAGGAGGTCCTCCAGCATTGCAGTTCTACGGATGAAAGCCAAAGAGCATGCAGCCAATATTTCCTGGGCCATGTAATACAGCAGTATACTTTCTCTCTTTTTTTTTTTTTAAACTAAAACCATTTTTATTTCCCATATTTAAAGGGAACAAAAAATAAGCTGCTGTGTGTGGAATGCTAGAATTCACAGTATACACAATGTCTGCTTAAACAAATGCAATATAATATTTAACAATAAAACAAGAATAAACCAAATAGGTTTACCATGCATCAAGCTCAACAAGCCCTCTTTGTTTTGGTCTTTATATATAAGTATGTTTTGTTGTACCAGTTGATGAAATATGATTATAGAACCTGCAAAAAAGAATAAAACAACTAAGCAAATCTGTCTACTCTATGGTTTTTAGCAGCCCTGCATATAAAATTCATGCTTTACCAATGAATACTTCATAAGGGAACAACGTTGTAAAGGATAATAAAGTTATTATATTAAACCCATGATGTAAATCTTTATGCATACCATGCAAAGAAGGAAATATATGACCATTCATGTTGTAGGTGAAATTTGCAGGCTGAACTCTCTCAGTGTTGTGCTGCTGCTCTAAACCAGCTGTGCTGTTTTGCTAAATGCATGTTGAGCTCATTGAACTTAAATCAATGAACAACTAACGTAATAAAAATGTGTGTATTTCTGTTAAAGACAATGAGGGTTTTTTTTGTCAAATATACCACTAAAATCAGGATCACAGTGGTTAATAGTTTTGAAAGATGTGCACAGATTATGTAAGTCAAACAGTGTTTAAATTAAATCTTTAAGGTTGCAGATAGGGTGTCATGAACCCTAAGTGACTTAAAAGAGAACATGGAATAGTACTGCTTCACTTTCAACAGAATCCAGATTTGGGAAAAAATCCCACAGTTATGAAGCCTTACTTCCAGTACAGTCTGTCTTTGCTACTCTATAGTCAAATTGAAATGAAGACAGTCTAACAAGGCTTGCCAGTTTCAGTTTGCAACTGACCTTAAGATTGTATAAGAACATTTCATTTGGTTTCAGTTACAGTTTGTTGTTCTTACATGTTTTCCAGAATATAAAACTGGTTTGCTACCTTTAAAGTATATAGGAAAAATCTTTTCTACTTCAGTGGCAGGAGGATTTGGCTCTCAGGTCCCAAGCTATCACAAAGGAATTAAAATGTCAGCAGACTTTCTGACATTTCTGGTGGAAAAAAAAATAGAGGAGAAGAAAAATACTTTACATCTGGAGAATTGCTATCTGCTTTGATTTACTTCTCCTCCCTTTCCCCTGTCACATTCCAAGCTCCTTCAGATGAGTGAAATGTCAGCCCCTTTGAAAGCAACAGTCAGTCTCTCAGGTTCATAAAGGCAAAGCAAATTAATTGAAATAAAGAAGGACTTGCATGGCTGTGATTAGAACAGGATACAACTCTCTGGGCACCCCTTGCTCTTTCTTGCTTTTCTCTCGGGCCATTACTTAGTAACAGAGGGAGGATGGGGGAAGAAGGGAAGATCCGGGTAGCACATTTCATTACAGCAACTGCAGAACTACCGGTACTCACAAATTCAAACACACGGGAACCCACAAATTTACTCTGCTCCCACTCAAGGGGGCTAAACTTGAAATATAAATAAGAGATGGATCCATTCAGCAGCCTATCAGAGAAATAAACAAACTTAACTTTGAAACTGTCAGGATCAGTTCAAATTATATATTTTTTTACAGCAGATAAAAAAGTAGCTGAGAGGAAGGTTGTCCTGTTTGCTGCTAGTGATAAACTCAGAGTTTAACATATACTCCAATTTGTGGTTTACTGATTTGATTCTCCGTAAAATTAGCTTCAACTTTGGCTGGAGAAACTGGAAAAGAATATTCTGGCTAGAAGTTATCTTTTCCCTTTTTTATGGTCTGTTTAGACTGCAGGAAATTCAGTTTTATAACTTAAAGGAAAAAAAAAATTGGGACAGGTAGAGACACTAGTTTCATATAGACACTTGTGCCACATGCCGAAGAATGAAAGTGGTGGAAATACAAGGGTTTTTTTTTTCTTTGGCATGTCTAACTGTTTCCACTTCAAAGTGTTTTTCCCTTTTTTTGTGTGTTATTTGAACCAGTTGCCACATAATAATTTTTTAAGGTATAACATTTAAAACATGCCAAAGTGATTTCCAGATAATTTTTTTAGAGCCCTCATTAGTGGATAAGGAAACAAAGGTTTAGCTGGTAAACTCCAAGGCACTTTTATTGTTGCCTCTTTTGATTTACTTATTTAATTTCATAACAGAATTTGCCTTTGTCGTCTTCTGAAATTTCCCCAAAATAATTTGTACAAGGTTTGTGTCAAGAGTAAAATCTAACAATTCTTAAGCTTTTATTGAATTGACAGATTACTTGGGGAGAAAAAAAAATCTATTTTCAAAATATTGCAACATTATTAAATGCTTGAAGCCTCCAAAATCAAAGGGGAAAATAAAACACCATGTCATCTTCCTGCTGATTTTAATTAAATGGAAGAGATGCAATTCTAATAATTCTTCATCCTTAAATCTAGCAATAGAAATTATTTGTTACATGTTGCTAGCATAATTTTATGCATTAAATAAATAGGTATTCAACTCCTCATTAAACCTGAGGTGTGATAAGTTGCAGGCCTACATTAAGCTTGTCATGCTCTTGCATCAGCCTTGTCTCAAAGAATGAATGATAGCCTGTTGCTTGCAGTGTTTCATTTAGCTAATGAAAAAGTATCTTCATGTTAGATGTCAAGTACTACAACAGGATCACATTCTGCCACTTTTATTTAGTAGTGCTTTACTCCATGAGTAGATGCATTGATGGGAGTGACTACTCACATAGGCCAAACTGTGAATCACTTGTAAATATTTATTCACAATGGCTCCATTCATACAGAAAAAAAAAAAAAAGCCACTCAGCATAACTTCAGTAATCGGTTCACAATCAGGCCCAGCTTAAGGTACTATTCAGCTCTGGTAAGGATAGCAGAATCTGGCCCACACTGGCTTAAGGCCAGATTCAGATTTTTTAACCAAGATGAGTAGTCCCTTATTCCACAAATAGTGCAAATAGACCCAACATTGCTATTTGCAGTGTTCTTTTTTCATTAAAAAAACAAAATCTAGAAAAGACACATTTTGCTATATGCAAATAATTTGAACAAGTTTCTATTCAAGGTAAATGATTCTATTTTCCACTGGATTATACTTCCACATTTGACAGGACTTTGTTCTTGTGCTTTGATTGTATCCACGTAAAGATTTCTTTACATGATAACTAATTTTTTCACTGCTTTTTGAACATGTGGAAAATGGACGAAAAACAAAAGGAGGTGATTTACATAGCCTTCCTGCCAAGTACTTTAACTAATGTTTGAGATATGTGATCATCATGCTATGCCGAGAAGTAAATTTATAGAACTTTTGGGCAAAGAGTCCCTATCCTGTTAAAAGAGAAAGTGAAATATTGTTGTAATTATTGCTGTGAAGAATTTGTCATGACATAGCACTGCACTATTTTTTTCTCCTTTGATTTATTCTTCAACAATTTGAAAATCTTAAACCTGCATTTGAACAAATTTTTGAACAAATTTATCATGAAATGTAAATTTATTTGTATTATGATTTTTAGAGACTCATATAAGTGATAGACAACATTGCATTTAGCAGCTAAAGACCAAGTCTCCTTATGATAAAGGTGGCCAGAAAAATTTGACAAAAATGATTTCTACTTCCAGTTTAATCAGCAGTGTTACATACTACATCTTTTGTTGCTGAAAATAAGCAGAAATGAATGACATTCCTTAGTTCACTTCTTTACTGTCATAATATTTTACACTGTGGAGTGTTGAAAAAATCCAGTTCAATATGTTAAAGGCATTTTATTTTGACTGTGAACTGTATGGTATACAATTTAACAAACATAACTAATATTGTACGTTTCATAATGAGGCCGTTTAGCATGATGGAAGCAAATTATTTGGTTTGCAAAGAATAAAATATTACATTTCTTTTCAAAATGACACAGATTAATTGTTTTATTGATAATTTTTGTAAATATCAGAGCTATTTAGAACTCAGAGTTAAATCAGCCTGATCAGAGTTTGAACACATTAAAAACACTTATACTTCATAGTTTCAACATGTTTCCAGGGGAAGTTCTTTCTCATTTTTTTCCTGTGTCATGATTTAACCCCAGCCAGCCACCAAGTTCCATGTAACCATTCAGTCAATCCCCTACCAGTAGGATCAGAGAGAGAACTGGAAGGGCAAATCTGGAAAAGTCATGGGTTGAGATACGGACAGTTTAATAGGTAAAGCCAAAGCCACACATGCAAGCAGAGCAAAACAAGAATTAAGTCACTGCTTCCCATGGCCAGGCAGGTGTTCAGCCACCTCCAGGAGAGTGGGGCCCCATCACATGTAATGATGACTTGGGAAGACAAACACCTTGGCTCTAAATATTCCCTCTTCTTCCCCCCAGCTTTATAAACTAAGCATGACATCATATGATCTGGAATATTCCTTTGGTCAGTTTGGGTCATCTATCCCAGCTGCCTCTTGTCAACCTTCCATGTGCCCCAAACTTCCTTGCCACCGTGACAGCACAAAAAGCAGAAAAGTCCTTGGCTTTGTGTAAGCACTGCTCATCAATAAAAAAACCCAAACCCCTCTATTATCACTCTATGTTCAGCACAAATCCAAATATAGCCCCCCTATACTAGCCACTGTGAAGACAATTAGCTCCACCCCAGCCCAAGTCAGCACATTCCCCCAGCACCTTCATACCCAAACAACTAGTGGCCCACTCATTTCCAGAATACAGACTTCTTATTCCTCTGCAGTGATTTTTTAGACTCAGCTGGCATCAGAATGATGAAGGAGTGTGCAGTGAATATGGGAGTATGATGAGTGGGGACAGCAGTATAAACTCCTGGGAGGAGACTCAGTGCGCAATGCTGGAGTAAGGGGGAATCCTAAACCTCATGCAACCCTCCCTTCCCTCCTTGCCTGAATTCCCCCACCTAAAGCTCACCAGGACCTGGAAACATAAGATTTATCGTATTGCCATCTTTCCAGTGTGAGTTTAAGGAGGGATATAAAGAAAAAAAATAGTAAGTCTTGACAAGGCATGGTTGGTAGGTGTGTGACTGTCACCGGCAGTAACTACATATTGGGGAAACTAAAGAGTAGTTTTGTGGAGCATGTCTAATAATTAATTTCAAGATTTATTTTTTTTCTCTGCATTTTTAAAGCAGCATGAGGGTAGAACATTAAAGCACAGTGGTGGTTGGAGCAGTCTACCAAATTCCTGAGCATGGCTGTTCTCCTTTGCACCATAAACTCATTAAACCTGATATGGCTATGGCACGCATATGAAGGAATGTATCACACTATCACATAAGACATTTTTCAGATATTGGCCTGTTTTAAATATTTTAAATTTAAACATTTTAAATAACAGCATAAAAATTACACAGTTCCTCACCAAATCTTTTCAAATGCAGTCCACATAAGATGTCGCTGATTTTTCAATGTACGAAAAAAGTCCCTAAAACAAATAGGTGAGTCGTCAAAACCCACTGTCTTCTTAAAGAAAAAGGGCTTGTGAGCCCTTATACTTGTGAGGCCTCACACTCAACAGCTCAGAACTTCAGCTTAGCTCATGCTGCCCACCATAACAGTGATTATCCCCATAGGAGTTAAGCAGTAGACGAGACTAATAAAGACATCAATGTATAGGAAATAATATTGGTTAAAGTAATTCATGTTAGCATGGAAAACATAATTTCAAAAAATGTAGGTTATAGGATCAGATAAAAAATATTTTCTGACTGGCTTATAGACTGGAACTTGATGGCTCACAAGATGCTTTCATAGAAGTGTTTTTCTGTGTTCCAGTTCTAACTATAACAACTCTACGTAAGCTAACAGGTGGCTACTTCAACTCTCAGAAACTGAGGCAATGATGGTTTCTGCATTCTTTAATTATAAAAAATAATTTGAATAGGCTTGATCCTCCCTGCTTTGTATTCCTGTGAGAATATCCATCTATGAGCACCAAGTACGGTTTATTTTAGTCTCTCTATCATTACAGCAGGGCAAAGTCTTCTGCTATAATCCAGTAGTTGCGAAATATTATATTTTTGATACCATTATTGTGAAAGAGCAATTTATTGGTATGGAGAGGGATCAGTAAATTACTTAAAACTCTCTTTTTTTGGGTTGAAACCCAAAACTTCAGTTTGCTTGGTTTTGGTTAAATACAGTCTGATTATAATTAACAAACTACTTGTAGGTGAGGAAGAGTCTTAATTAACACTTTCATAATATTTTTGCCCATCTGAGAAGGGTATAGTTAAAATGAAAGCTGCATTAAATAGTATCCTCAAAACTAGAAGTATCTGAATCTTTGTAAGGCTATATTTACTCAGGTGTATCTACTCAAATGATTTTTTTTAATCATAAAAATGGAAAACAACTGAGCTCTTTAACAGAAAATGACAACACAAAACACGCTAACTGCATTTTTTCTTCAGAGGGATATTAGGGGAGCAACTCAGTTTCTAATGTACTAAGAATGATTTTTCTCATTACTCGTTATAAACATTTTAATGTATAATGAAATGCATATTTATATATGGAAAAATCTGTCAGATGTCATTTGAACACATAGGGTAAATAAAATACTAAATTATTTTGGAGCCCTTTCAGAAATGAGTCTGGAATAGAGATCAGATTTAGTGAGTATTATTTAGCAAATGCTTAAGTAGTGTATACAATGAGAAAAGAGGAAAACACACTCATTGGCTGGGAGTTTATTGAATATTGAGAGCCAGAAAACAGTGTTGGCAAGGAGGGATGAAATTTTCTTTACTCAAATATCTCCTTATGATCAAATCCTAATTGAAGCTAATGGGAATCTTGCCAATGACCTCACTTGGGAGTAGAATATGATCCCTAATAAACACATAATAGATTTACTATGCTAAGTCAAATCATCCTGGAACAACATAACTTAGTTTATATGAATGTTTTGTTCTAAGGCAGTCCATTCAATTATTTTTAAATTTATTAAATCAGCAATTTACATCTACTTTACTACAACAGTTTCTGTATTTGTGTCTGATTTTTTTAAACTTTTTTTTTTTTAAAGAATCAGAGAGACAAGGATGGACTGACCAATGCTTTTACTTTTTAGGGGTACCTCTTCTAAGGAGGAATGTTTGTTTTAGTGTGAAAACAGTTCTATGCATATGCTAAATTGCTAGTCCAGAGCAGAACATTAACCCTTGTATAAACTAATTGGGCTACTTCTCTTCTGGAATTTAGGCAAATAATACAACTAAGACAAACAGAGCCACTTACATGTCCACATTTATCTACACTTTCTATTTATACTGTTAAATGCTTAAAACAACATTGGCCCATAAATTTGCCTTTTTGTTCTCATTCTTTTGGCAGTGTTTCCTACATGCTGCACTTTTAAGAGTGCAGTTTGGTCTTCTCTCAAATAAATAAGAGCCATGGAAGGAAAAAAACTGCAGCTACAAAGTAGTTCTAACCCATTAAATGCAGATGGCCCACAGGGGGTTTAATCATAGGAGAGAGAACACACATCATGCTGAAATATAGAGCTGTTTTCTATCACTTGTTACCATTTGAATGTCTGTCCCAGGAAAGTGAATTCAATATATCTTCCTGGCCATCAGTTGCCCTCTGAATACTCCTTCTCTCTCTGATGTAGCTAGATTTCCCTTTAGAACATACAGAGATGAATGAGCTCTTACCACACGTAGAAGTGAAAGAAAACATTTCTTTCTGCACCAGAACAGATGAGATTCATCATTAAGAGAATGGATTTGACCTTGTCAAGTGGACCAAAGCAATTTATAAACAAACTCCTACAGGGGAGGCTACTTTTGGCCAAGTACTATATTAGCAGTGTTTTACTTATGCCTGCTGCTACCTTACAATAACTTCACAAACAGGCTGACTTCCTGAAATATAGAGTGCTGAGAGATATCACAGATGTACCTAGAAACACCAGGATAGCATAGGGTTACTTCCCTCCCTAGAGGCTGAATGGAAATATGTACACCCATCTTGCTTTCTCATTCTTGGCAAAAGTTGCTGATCAGTACCCAAATTAAATCTCCATTTGAAGTTTAGTATATGTATCAAATAAGTATTTATATTATGAATTAAATGTGTACTTATAATTTGCCATTATTATAGCTGTTTGTGTAAGCACCACCCATATGGGTGATAGTGCCCAATATGAAATTGAATGTCATCTACCTATCAGAACACTAGTAGAATAACAAAAGCAAGTGTCTATTTTATTTCCAGTGTTGGAAAAAGAGCATATAGAGTCAATAGTTTGCTACAAAGTTGTCTTGATCAACTGATACTTCTACAAATAACTCGTTTTTCCTTTAATAGGATACTTAAATTGTAGGTAGGGCTGCAGTTGAACTTCCTCCTCCCAAGTCTGTGCTGCCTGTACTTTTTAGGTGAGAGCAGATTTTCAGTGGTAATAAAAGCACAATGACTCACACCTTTTTGTTCTGTCCAATGATCTTAAGAAAGGCAGAAAAATGAGGATATTCAGTGGCACAAATATAACCTTGTGTGGGAAGAGAAGACTAGGTGCCAGCCCAAGGGTTGTATGGTAAAGTGGAGAAAAGACTCACTAGATGTACAAGCTAGGTTTTTACTGCAGCTTCTAAAACATACAGAATCACAGATACACTGAGTTGGAAGGGACCTACAAGGATCATTGAGTGCAAGTCAGCCCAGCCCAGGACAGCCCCAAGAGTCACACCATGTGCCTGAGATGCTTTTTGAAATCTGTCAGGCTTGCTGCTGCGATCACTTCCCTGGGGAGCCTGTTCCAGTGCCCAGCCACCCTCTAGGTGAAAAACCTTTTTCTAATATCCAAACTAAACCTCCTCAAACTCAGCTTCAGGCCATTCCCTCAGGTCCTGTCACTGGTCACCACAGAGAGGAGATCACTGCCTGCCCCTCCTCTTCCCCTGATGAGGAAGTTGTAATTGCAATGAGGTCTCCCTTCAGTCTCCTCCAGGCTAAACATATCAAGTGACCTTCGCTGCTCCTCATATACAGCTTCCCCTCAAGGCCCTTCATCATCTTCATTGCCCTCCTTTGGATGCTCTGTAATAACTTAATGTTTTTCTTACATTGTAGTGATCAAAATCTCCCCACCTGAATCAATCTTAATCAAGACAGCAGAGCTGATAGTATTATAACCTCCTCTATGCCTCCAAAAAGAAAGTAATGAAATATTTGACAAAGGGAACTAACCAAAATATTCAGTTTTCTTAGACTCTTTTCCTATGTCATCTATCCAAACAAAAGAGATGCAGCTACTACTTCCTCAAAGTATATAGTAATGAGCTTGTATAAGTGATAATGGTTTACTGCACTTTTTGTTGACACTTTTTTAGAAATCATAGTTAGGGTTGACAACTGTGATAAGGAGCTCTTTCTTCTCACACTTAGAAATTTAGTAGACTGTATGTGGAGTCCTTCAAGCCATTAAATTTCCCAAAGCTTTCAGGAAGCATGTAGTGTCCATCATTTATGAGTCTTATGTGAATAGCCAAGAGCCAGGTATGTATTTTAGCTCAGGAGAAATCTGTTCTGTGCAAGTCTTGCCTGCTTCATGATAGAAACTCTTTAGTGCTCAAAAATCAAGACAACAGTCTTGTTTATTTGCCAGCCTCTGCTTCCATTGCCAGGAGATATCAATACTGACCCTCTAGAGGTCCGAACAACGAAAAGAATTTCCCAAGTCCTTAAAACATATATTCATAGTTGCCTAGCAGATTTATGCTGCATTCTTCATCAGGTCAAGTTCTCAAGGTCTTTTGCTATTAACTTGAGAAAAGAGGAAAGTCCACTTGGTTATCTTTTATAGTTATTATTCTTTATTTGTGCACCTCTGTGTGTGTATGTGCTAGGTGTTTCAGACTCAACTATGGAAATGAGGGACCCAATTCTGATGTTAATTTCCCTAGTTTTATAATCACTTATCCACTTCGATTTACAGAAAAAAGGAAAGATTGTAGCAAAGAACGAGTGACTGTGTCCTACTGTATATGTTATTTATCTTGACACATTTTTTATAAGCATGTATCTGTTTACACTCTTTAGGAGGATGATCAAAGTTCACAGATAAATTTTATTACCTTGGGTAGAAATTTATCTCATTTTAAAAGCAGAAAACATGGTTTATTATCTGCCTTAAATGAAACAGGAAGAAATCTGTCCCTCTCTCCACTTTTGCACCAGGCACTAAACATCCAAGATGGGTGACACAGTGAAAGGAACTCTGCAATGTGTCAAAATTTCTCTAAAAGTACTAATTCATCCTGAAATGAACCCTCACAGTTTTGATCTGCCTGAAAATTCATTAGGATATTTGCAGAGGTAACATTTTGTTGTTAAATTCAGCTCTACAAATTAATGGGGTAATCACATTTCTATTGTCCTTCAGACTTACCGTTTCTGCTGGAAACCGCAGCCGAGGATAAAAAGGGCTATTTTCCATTTATTCTGTGTATCAGTATTCAGATGTGGGTCCTTGGGAAGTTGTCAGAGGCACGAATTCTATAAACTGCAAGAGTTTGGTACAGAAGACATTTTATTTATTTTAATTTCTCCACCTCCATTCCCTTTGGCATCCAGTGTGCATATTTTAAGTGTGTCTACTACTTTCCAGTTTGAATTTAGAGCTCTTTGTATAAAATAGTCCTGTTACATTCCTGTAGAATGTCAAAGCAAAATCAAACTCATTTTAACTCTTCAGGGCTTTAAACATCTCTGTTTTCCTTTTTTGAATATGCAAGCTGGCTGTCAACTATTGTCACTGCTTCCTCACTGTTAAGAAAGTTGTTGCATGGCAATTTAAACACTCCTTTTATATGGTCCTGATAGAGTACTAGAGCCTTTCCATTCAATGATTTGGCTAGCTCAAAACTGAGTTCTTTAAATTGTCTTCCTGGTTTTGAAGAATGTACAAAAATGGTCTAGTGTCATTCATTTTCCGGAATGCCACAGCAGAAACCATTCATAATTTTATGCAGAATGATTGGCATAACCAACTTTGTAAAGTAATTGTTGTAGGTCAACAGATTTATTATTTCATCTCAATTTCCTCACTTTTAGTTCTCATTCTGAACAAAACTTCCATACTCACTTCCCATTTGATATTTTCTATCTATTCTACTACCCAAATGTCATAAACTAGTCTTCCTTAACATTATACTGATTCTGTTTTCTTTCTCAGCTCTACCCTTCTTTTCATCAGCCTATTACCTTTTCGTGCTTGCAGCCTTGATATAGTTTTCCTGTACTTGCCAACATATTTTCCCACTTAAGTGTGTGCATAATTTGTTCCTGCTGATGCTGTCTCACATGTGATTCATACTCAAAGATATATTCCATTCAGTGTTTACTACAGAAATGTTGTCAGCATCTAGCTTTTACTAGCACCAAACTCTGGTTTCAAATATATTTGTACTGTGAATCCTTGAGGAAAAGCAATTGACTTCTGTCTGGACCTGGTTAGGTCTTTATCAGCTGCCCTTCTGCAAAGTTCAGGGGGCATGAGAAAACAATATTTGATTCCTTCACTGCTGCAGAAGTATCTCATGAGGACATCCTTCATGCGCAGCTTTTTCTTTGACTGACCAACACCTGAAAGACAAATTTATATACTAAATATGCTGTAATATGACTATTCTTTTAAAAAAATATGATTTATATAGAACATACGCATTTTGCATTTTTTGTAGAACACAACAAATTTGCTGTTAGTTTTAACAGTCATGATGTATCATTTTATTTCTCTTTTTAAGTAAAGGTCACATAACTCCTGACTTAGCTACAGATATATAAAGCTGTATTATTCTCCCACCTTTCTAAATAAATAATAGAAATAATGTTTTCTAATGTAGAATTAGAAACCATTCTCCCTATACTTGACCTATTTTTATTTCTCTTCTTTGAGAATTTGCCCCATGAGTTTTATTTTGCCTGGATCATGGGGGGTGAGAAACGGCTTTCTGCTCCTGACACAAGACTGAATCTGAAGCAGAAGAACCCTTCTTTAATACTGAAAGCATCATTAGACGACATGAGAGAGCTCAATGCCTTCAAAGGGAATTCCGCTACATGAAATATTACAGGACTCCAGTTTTTGTTCTCATGAATACTTCAAGGAGGAATCTGGAAAATATTGTTGGAACAGAATGGGGACTTGTTCAGATGACAGTCTGCTTAATAAATGATAGAAATAATTATCACTCATATTTTCTCTCCTTTCTTAAGCTTCAGCAGAAGGTAATAGAAGGGCACATCTCCTTAAAATATCTGATAGCTTGTTGCAAAGATAGTGTTTAGGTAAAAAAATATTATAGTTTTTCAAGTAGAAGAAGAAGCTGAGCGTACTGTCATAAAAAGCAGAGTTTAGTGAAAATCCTACCTGTGTGAGCTTTTCATATTCTCTGAAAACTCAAATCCACCTTTTGCAAAGGAGTTTGTACATCCTAAAAGTTTTAGCTACGAGTTTTCTTTCTGTTGGTGAAGCCTAGGGAGAAGTTGGCCTATAAGGACATGCTCAGAAACAGGATTCTCCTCACATTGAGTACTTTAAAGCTGAAGGCACAGGTGCCTCTTGGGGTTGGCATCATGTTAGATGGAGTGTTGAAGTTGTAACCTTTAACCTGTAACCTTGCATAAAAAGTGGCAGCTAGATGCCTAAATCTTTGAGAGTTCCTATATGGATCTACCATAAATCCTTGACTCTGCTCCCAAATTCTTCTCTTTTGTCTCTTCTAAGGGATGTTTCTCTAAAGGTTCATGATTTGCAAAGCAGAAATGACCCTGCATGTCTAAAAAGCCTATGTCTTCCATATGTGCATTACATAGGATTTAATATTTACTACCATATCTATAAAACAATGTTACCATGATTAAGAATATCCAGAATGCATTTTTACATTTCAGTATTCAGAGAGCATAACACAATATGTTGTTGATATATTCCAAATATACAAGCAAATATTTTAACTATCATAAAATGTTTATGTTTGAATTTCTCTACATGTATTTTAAACAGGCTGTCAAATTCTCGGGAGAAAGGTTTATGAAAGATGTTAAAATGCAGAAATTGAAACTATGTAGTTTTTTCAAGATAGGTGATATTTACAATAAACTGTTGATCAGACAAAACCACATGAATCTGCAACATTTACAAACCTTAAAGTGGGATTTCTATCCAGTTTCAGAAACTAATCTCCATTTCCAACTTGTCTTCCATAAAAATATGGTTTCTATTTTACAGACTCTGAAGAGGCTTCATATCAGTGCTGCAACTAGTTGCAAGTTTTGTGTGGAAGCAGTGCCTGATTGGTAGCTGGAATTTGCTTTGATAAGAACACTTGTCATCTATTATCAATAAAGACAAAATTTTAGTGTCAAACTCAAGCACCAGCCATTGGATTTTATCCTTTTCTCTTACTGAAAACTGTGTTGTATGTAGACATGCAGGTGCTGGCAGCTGGAGGCTGCAGAGGGTTGAGGGCAGGGTCTGCTTTGTGCTGGACCCGTTGCAGGGTACAGCTGAGCCCATCAGTGAAGCAGGTGGTGCCTCTGAGAAAACACTTAGGAAAAGGCAAAATTGCTGGGCAGAGAGAAGAGGAGGTAACAAAAAGAGTGAGGAAAAGTGGAGGAAACACCAGGATCAGAGGAAGAGATGGAAGAGGGTGTGGATACACCAGAGCAAGTATCCACTGCAATCTGTGCAAGACCCACAGTAAAAAACTGAAGCTCATGGAGAAAGTCCCTGCTGGAGCAGGGTGAAGGTGTGGTAGGGAAGGATCAGAAGAGAGGAACTATTACCTATTGACCCTCATGTCCCCACCCATGCTGTGCCACTGTTGGGGTGCGTAGAGGAGTTGGGAATGAAGGAGCAAAGCTAAGACTGGGAGAGGGGAGGAAAGTTGCTTTAATATTTGCTTTTACTTCCCACTATTCTAATCTATTTTAACTGGCAAAATTTTAAATTTAAATTTGTCTTTCCCAAACTGAGCCAGTTTTGTCCATTATAGTAATTGGAGAGTGATCTCCCTGTCTTTATCTCCACATGCAAGCTTTCTAATCCTGATTTCTTCTCACCTCCTGCTGGAGTGGAGAGTGACTGAGCAGCTGGGTGGGAATATAGTCCTTAGCCAAGGCTAACTCACCACTAAAACCAAACTGGTTCTGGGTCTGAACAAGTTGTGTCTACCTAAGAAATGTGCAGTCATCAACCTGAAGATTTTAAGTGATTAAAAATCTGCCACTGCCCATGACAAATGCATTTTGCTTGTCAGTCTTTCACACTGTGAAATGTTTTTTCATTGTTTCTCAAAACAGCTCACCAGTCCCAGTTTGCAAAGAAAATGTCCACCAGTTTGATAGGGGAGTTTACTCTTCCATGGTTACTTTGATGGCCACATCTAATACTCACTTATGATGTGTTGGATGGAAAAGATGTTTCATAAGTCAGAGTTGGAGTCTGGCGAAAAGTTCTTTCTTATTTTGAGTTTAATGACACATTTTGGAAATATCATCTCCCAGTTTTACTGTCTCACCTTTGCAGTGTGCTGGAAACCATTGAAAGCAGATATGTACATTGCAAAGGACTCATACTGCAAGAAATTAAACTGCTTTAAACATTTACAAAGGTAAGAATACTGCAGAACTCGGTCCTTGATGAGCAAACTGCACTACTTTAGTAGTAGTCATAAATAGAAGTTACCTCAGGAGCAGCTGAATAAAAATATAGCCAAGTAAATATTATAAGTAGCAAAGCATAAACTGTAAAAAACATCTCAATCATGCAAGAGGGAGTACTGAGAACTATCCTTTTCATGGATTCCATTTGCTACTGTGTTTCTACCTGCTAAACATTTTCTGTATAGCCTAACTGTTCTTGTGTGGGAACACACATAAAGGATGTTTTCTTGATGCATTACTGAGTGCAAAGGGTAAAAGGTGCGTTATGTAATGCTTAGTCCATGGAGATGTACCAATCTACTTCTGCTAACCTCTTCTGCAGGAAATAAGTGGGATAAGATAAGGAAGAAGCAATATTCTACAGTGGTATAAAGAATATTTCTGGTCATAAAACTTTCCTATTAATGGAAAGTTGTAGTCTCCTCAGATACTAAAGGCGGATACTAAAGGAAACTCCTAATCAGCATTTTTCACAACACCGGCTGTAGAAGAAGCCTAGGAAAACTGGCCTTGCCAACTGAAGCTAGTTTTGTGAAAGTAATGTTTTTATTGAAACCTTCCCACTGACTTACTAGGCAGAAGGTATATATCTATTTCTGGCTTTAAGGCACAGAAACGAAAGGTGATTGCAAGAATGACTACTGGTATAAATTAGAGCCTCCCTAGGTTTGCAGTGGCTTACTGCTGCCCATCCTGAGATAATTATGGGCAGTAAGGAGGAATATAAGGGTGAATTCTGTGCTGTCTCTGTGTGAGTGCTCAGTCATGGCCCAGGTTGGGGCTCATTACTCAGAATCTCTGCCAGGAGTCAGAGCAAGTCTAGTTCTGTTCACCCCACAAGAATCTGCCTCTGGATCTTTCCTTTGTAGTCCTGCCCACTCTATTTAGTGGACTCACACATAAAGATTGGCAGGAGAAGCAGGGAACAATAAGGAGACTATATTTTCACAAAATTGCTTGCACAGATCTGCACATATACAACATATCCCAGAGAAGTTATGGGAGTTAGGTGGTTATAGCTCCTAAAATCTTTATGCTCTTCTGTGGCTAGAAAGTTCTCTTCCCCCTGTCCCTAAAGGGGAAGGGAAACCCCTCTGGAGAGGTCATCTGTGATGTTCATTATCTCTGTAATGCAACTATTTTAACTATTTTATAAATCAGGTTCAGACAATGTGGAGTACACAAATGTATGCAAACCTCTGAGGGCAAGTATGTGGAGAGGTTCCTCCCTCTTCCTACTTCCTTGTCCCTCCCCACAAGCAAGGCTTGCAGATGTTTTCTTCTGCTCTTTATTCTTTTGTTCCTGTTTGACTGTGACCCTTACTCCCAACTGATTCTTTTTTGTCAAACTTTGTTTTTTCCTGAGCCTTTGATCTTGGGCTTTGACTCTTGCAATAAAGAACATGACACTATTATTTTGCTGGATTCATTTTATGATTCCTTACCTTTCAGAGTCCCAATGAATAAAAATATGCACTTGTTTTGTCAGTGTCTTGCAGAAGGCAAAAGAGAGGGCCTCACAAAAGCCTAAGGACAGGTGAAATATAACCTTTCATGTGTAGACTAAATACTGAAGATTATGTGCTATAACTATATATTTGATTATTTTGTTTGTATATCTTCAGTTTCCCAGCAAGGGGAAACTAGTCAAAGGTTAAAAAACATGCTAGTAGAATCAAGTTTAGACAACACACAGCAGACAAGAGGCTTGAGCTCCAGCACTGGGTCAGGAATAACTGTTTGTTGTTTTCATAAAGAAATGTTGCCTTATGTCAAAAGACACTCTTAGGTCTTCTGGTGCTCCATACCACACCCAACCCCTCATTTTCTGAGCTCAGACATTTAATTTAATCAAGCAAAGTGGCAGAAAGAGGATCTCTGTCTGTTTCAAGGAAAATAAGTGTACCTACCCAGAAAACATTCTAGTTGTCGTAGTTGAGTATCAGTCACACAGTAGATGATGTATACTGTGAGAAAATCGTAAACCATAAATCCAGACCAACCAATCTAGACCTTGCTAGCAAACTAGAAAGATTTTCCTCCCTGAAACTGTGATTCAGATACATATATTGAGAAGCATACATGTGTAACAACAATTATAGAAAGTACAGCTTAAGAAAAATTGCGAGTATTTTTCATATGCTTCCTTTCAACTGCTCCAGTGATTTACTGGAATCTTAACGTGCCTAGCCTTTGAAGTAAGGTGACTCTCTAGTCAACACAGAGTTGATCAAGGAGGTTTTCTCTTCTTTACAACAACAGTGGAGGAAGTTATTTAAGGTTACTACTGTCAGCTTCACACAGATCTTCAGATTATTTTAATTTATGTCATAGGCAGGCAGGCCCCAAGCAGTGCTCAGATGATCAGTAATAATTTAGAAACAACCTTTTTTCTCAAATCTATGTGTTAAGTACAACTCAGATGGAACAGAGGGAAGCAAATGTAACTTTTGTAATTTGATGGAGTGAAATCAACGATCTATGTGAAGAGAGATAAAGGAGACAATATAAACTTGGACAGTAAATCACTACCCAAAGATTTCTTTTCCTACTCTTTTTTTCTTAAATAAGTACTTTATTTAAGAGCAAAAAATCTAAGTAGTAAATAATTAAACCACTAGGAGAAAAAAGGTCAATAAAGGAAGTTAAGTAGAAAGGAAAGAAGGGAACAAGAGAGAAGGGTACAAGAGTCTTTTGATTCTTTCTGTCTTCATACAATATCTTCTCATTAAACAACACCCAAATTTGAAAATGACACCAAAAGGAAAAAAAAATAAGTTCCATAGGACTATGAAACATCCATATAGTCCAAGTTTGTATAAAGAAACATATCTTTGACAGACACTAAATCAAAATTGCCCAAACTGGTTCATTCCAAGTGAAGTTGTCTACAAAGTTGCCTGGAATCAAGGGAAATGCTAGTGAGATCTGCACTGTCAAAGCTCACACTGCTGCATCTAGCTTAACCCCAGACAATTCTGCTCCTCTGCCCAGCTATCAGTGCTAGTGCTATCTAGTGCTTCATTCTCTAGTGATTATCTTTGTGTAATTTCATATTTGTCTTTCCCAGATATACACAACAGAAAATACAACAGTGGTTGTTGCAGAGTTGCTGGCAAACCCCCCATGGATTTATATATATAAAAACCCATATATTTATATAGAAATATAAAATATATATTTGAAAATATTAAAAAAAACCCAAAACAACCCTGCTGACAATCTTGAGTGGGATAACAGGAAGAAGGTTTTTGCTGGGTAACAAATTCAAGTGGCATATATACTTAAATCATGATGTTGAACCATTTCCATACTATATGACAAATGCATATTTCTGTAAAATTTTAAATCCTAGAGTACCCAAGGTTTAGATATAGTTCAGAACTTCCCCCAAACCTAGAAATATTCTGAAACTTTATACAGAAACTAACAGAAAGCAATTAATGATGAGCAATTAAAGCCTCATATTTATATGCAAACTTCATGAAAATGTAGGCGTATTCTGGTTTCTGGTTACCTTTTTCTCAAGAAGAAATTTTCTGAGTATTTATATAGGCTAATGCCAGATATTAAGTAGTCCACAGATTAATTCTTCTATTCTACCCTAGAAACAAATTTTAGAAATCTTAAATATAAGAATATGGAATAGAGTATCCTGGAGGTTTTCAGTGCTCCTTAATGGAGATATGTTTATAAGATGTATACAGAGGAGAGCAGATTAAATTCTGATTTAGATGAAATCAAAGAAAAACCTCCCGCAAATGCTAATATATTTACTCTTGTTCTGTGTCACTTGTGTTATTCTAATATGCTTACAGCCAAATGAAAAAGGTTTTGCATTTCTGCTCTACTTAGGATGATTTGCTGTCAAGTCCGTTAAATAATTGTGGTGTTATCAGTTGCAGATTTATAGCTCAAACAGCTTTTTAGTAGCTTTTTGTTTTATGGGTGAGCTTTCTTTGACCATTATAAAGTATCTGTTATCTCTCTCTGTTTTTTTTTTTTCCCCTTAGGACATTTTTCAAAGCCCACTGACTTTTCTTTAAGACCAATAGAACATTGCATTTTGCTGCTTAACTTAGATGATGCACAAATCACTTGCCATGATACTCTATTCAAATGGTTTTTCAAGGTATGACCACACATTTACAGCTCAGCAGTGAAACAATTATCCATATTTGAAGTGCTTTAGTTTCAAGCTAATAGCTGGTGAAGAAGCATGGTAGGCCTGCTTTTCACACAGTGGTCTTGTCAAGATCTATAGTTTGATGATATAATAAATCCAACTTTCTGAGCTCTTGGATAAAAAGCATCATGGTCACACAATGCAAAGTTTTTCTTTGATGTTAAGTTAGCTTATTGCTTTAAATGTACTTGATTGCTCAAAAAAAAAAAGGAGAGTTTTTCAGCATCTTTTTTTTCCTTACGGGTACCTATTAAGGTTACTTTGTAATGTATGGCTCACAGCAGTAATGTAAAGCTTTGTCTGTGCAAATGTGGGCTCTTATGCCCAAAACACCACCCCAGTACTTATCCTGAGGTAAGATGACAGCAAGGTAAATGACACATCATAAAGCCACGTTCTAGATTTTTTCCCCTCAGCTTATTTTTGTGGCTATATAATAAGTAGTGTCATTGTTTATAATCAGTTTTATCTCGATAGAAGATTTTGTTCAGGCACTTCCTGTGTGACAGCAAGCATATTTATTAGTATCCTGGAACTGAGCTGGAGCCCTTAGGGTTAGATTTAGAAGTCCAGGTTTCCTGATCTGAGCTAAAACAGACTCAAATAATTTTGTAGAGACCTGACAATCTTGTAGCACTTGTTCATCTCTAATTTACACTTTCCTACTCTAATTGCTATGTATGTCAGTTTAAAATCTCAAGATGCATTGACAGTCGAGCTTTTAAACGGAGTGCTTATGAAATTGTCACCTTTATGAGGAGAGGTGAGAAAAAGCTCATTCAGTACTGAAATAAAGAGGAAATCCCATTTCTAGAAAAACAATCTGGAGCATGCAATTCCTTGGCTTGTGCCTGGTACACCCATTAAGCTTTCTACTATTTGTTAGGTAATAAAGTAACTTAAGACTTTATTAGCCTTAAGAAACTCAGAAGTCTTTGGGCGTTTTTTATTTTTTTCCTTTTTAAAAAAAAATTATGGCATCATTGGTAATTATCTCAAAGGTTGAAAATTATAATTTTCAGTTCTGTTCCTTATAACTGATCAGACTTTATAGGTTTTTGTTTGTTTTTCTCAGTACAGATGTAAATCTAGGTTAGAGAGAGAGGAGAAAATGCAGGTAAAATTCTGCCTTTTTTTCCTGTATGAAGCATGCAGTGTTCATTGTCGGATACTGCTAGGTTCCTTTTAATATCCAATAATGTAAGTGGACAGAATTTATCTCTATCTTCTCACACTGATAGTAGAAATTTGGTACCACATTTATATGCACACTTAAAACTTTACAAAGGTGAAAGGATGTATGTGTGATTTGCCATTTTAGATATAAACTAAAACTGTAGCTCCCAATCAGTACAAAGCAGGAGCTGATAAAAGTACACCCAGTCACAGACATCACTCTGGACAGACTTCACTGGCTCTGTCAAGCATCAAATGGAAACAACTGAAAAAATATTTTTATTATGAAATATCTGAATCTAGCATTTAACCAGAGAGATGGTCTTATATATTAAAGAAAAACAGGTTAGTTGTCAGCCTTGGAACAGTTAGGAAAGGTAAGCTGGGGCAAATAAAAATATCTTGTACTAAGGATGACACCTGAAATGGAGCCCCTGTATGACCTGTAGTGAGTATGAAGTGGTGTTATTCTAGTGTGGGTCTCTGGTTTTGCTAGAGCATAAGTAAACACTAGTATTTCTCCTCTTTGACATATCCTGGAAGATGGGAGAAACCAAAACATTCATCCCAGGAATGTGTTGTTGGTGACACACTGATGCTCCAGATCCAGCCAAGCCACTTCATGAAAAGCAAAAGGCTGTGCCACTCAGGCTGCATTTTGAATTCTTGCTGTATCTGAGCAGAAAGTGATGGATGAACTGTGTGCAAGAAATAGCATAAACACCTCTTAAAAAACCACAGCTGCACTTACATCAGTCCTAAAAGGCAAATGAAGGGGGGAGAAATCATGAAAAACTGAAGAAAAATGGATCCATTTATATTTACTGAGGAAACACTTTAATTTTCTAGCACATATATACTACTAAGGTAATGTACATGTTAGTTGGAGTCCCTCTTTACTTTTGCAATATTGCTGAAGTCCTTCAATGTCTCTTTCTTGTTGTTATCTTACTCCTGTTGTGTATGTATTTCTTACTTGAATTTCCATGGAATAGTGAAGCTAGGATCAGGATTCTTTTCTTCTTGGTCCCATATAGGAGAGGAATGTTCTTGTTCTAAAGCTTCTACATTCAAAGATCTCAATCTTACAACTGGTGATACACAAGCAAAGAGATTTAGCTGCTGAGAATAGTATCACAATCTCAATATCATGTTTTTCTAACTGACACCCACAAAACCTCACTGCTTCAAGTATAATTGTAAGTTGCAGCCATCACTATTTCACATATTCTATTTCATTCACTAGAAGTAAAAATGTTTTAAACAGAACACAAATAACAAATGGAACAATTTTCTTATGGATGTGATAGATTCTTGAAAACACTCCTAAAAGCTGCTACAACTCAGATGGAAGTTACAGATTTAAGCCAAGTAGTAGATGAATTTTTATTACCTGTATTTTTGTAGTCATGCTAGCAAGCATAGCTGATATCTGACTTTAAGACATATACATTTGTTTACTAAAAGGAGAAGCAAAAGGAGAAGTGGCCACAGCTTAATTCGTTAATATCTTTGTATGTATTTGGAAGCATAATTTTGAAAGCTCTCAGACAAAATAAAAAATCTTTGATATTTTAAAAATTTCTTTAATGGTCCTTGTCATTGAGTTGGTGCCAGGGATAAAAATACCTTTTTTAAACTATATATTTCTAATTGTCCAAGATACTTGGACAATCAGATAAAAAAAATAATAACCCAGTAATCCCCACACAATATTATTAGTGTTTTGACCCTTGGTAGTGATTGGACTGCTGTAGAAAAGTTCATGCATGTCTGTTTCTGGGTTGAACTGGGTTTGTGACAGTGAGACTGGCTTATGTTGAATTCCCCTGGGTTGCTGCTGCCTGCTTTAGACTAAAGAAATTCATAATACTCCTGAGTTATTTTTCCATTAAATGATCGAGCCGCTATAGTCCCTTCCCAATGATTATCATGCATAGCTCCAAAAAACCCTAGGAAAAACATTTAATATCTCAGTGGAGAATGCTTGAAGGATGGATGAAACATCTGTTTACCTTTATCTTTAGTATGTTCATATTTATGAACTCTGAATGTTTCTGGTGCATAGTTGGTCCCTCAGTGCCTCACAAATTGAGGGGACCATAAAAATAATATGTAAATAATATCATGCTTTTCCTCTTTCTATCACTCTGACTTAGGTTACTTTTCCACATGCTAGTTTTTTTATAGTAAAGTATTTATAGTATTTATATAGTATTTATAGAATTTAAAGTGTTTATAGTATTTATATTTATAGTATTTTTATAGGTGCAACTAAAGAAAAATGGGTTGCCTCAATAGTGATACAGTCAATAAGCTAAATCTCCCATATCTGTAATGCTTATTTTTAGTAAAAAAATTATCTGCAATTCTCTTATTTTACAGAATGAATCTGATGAGTTTCTTCTGTCAAACAATTTACTTAGTGTAAATTCATTGCCTTTTAACCCACTGGTTTCTGTACTAGGAATTTAGGTGCACCCACCCACACCCAAACATACGTACTCTACACAAAGACAGAGGTTATCATTTTATGTGCAAAAACATCCATCTTACTAGTTGTGGAAGGGAATGGTAGGGAACTCTCTCAGGGGTTCATTCCAAATGCAATGTCAAGTTTACAATAAACAGAATAATTGCACTGTTTACAGGATTTATTTTATTGCTATCGTTGTGATTGCTGCAATTGTAAATAAATCTGCTCCTTGCCACAAATTTATTTTGTTTTCCAGAAAGAAGGACAGATTTGCTTCCTTTCCCTGCAATTATAATAATGGATAATATATGTTTGTATTTAGTTTCCTTTAGCCAATGTAAGCCAGACAGCAAGGCAGTTGTTGATCTTAAAGGATTATCACGCAATAAATTCACTTAGCTTTAGATAGTAAGTTATCATTCACAGCAAAATCCTGATTGTGTTTTTAAAAGAGTTGCATTTTTAAAATGGCAAATCCAAAGTATATACAATATATGAGAAATTTTTATGCACTCTTCTATGAGATACAGCACTAGTCCATGGTGATCATGTCTGAACATTTAGTGAGGCCACCAAAATAACCTCATGGTCACATCAGCCATTCAACAAATGAACACAGAAGACCAAAATGTGCTGACAAGAAAGCAAATTTTCTCCTGGAACTTCTGGCTGCCTTTACCAAGCCAGATTGGTTTTGCACCACCTCTTTCCCCAAAAACTGAAAGTAAGGTTAAAGCTGCATAATGCCTGAAGGAACTACCCATGACCCTTGGTGGGTTTTGGATATCAACAATGTAATTTTGTTTTTTTAAGAGTCTGATTCAAATCTGAATTAACCTATATGTAAATGTATACCATTAATGTAAACAGACATACAGTCTACTTAATGAACTGATATACATTCATTTTGTGGTCAGCTCTTTAGTTAATCAAGTGGAATTTACTGTTGTTTCATCCTACAGCATCAGCAGATCACACAATACTACTGAAAAAAAATCTCTCAGTGCAGCACAGTCCCTTAGAGCAGAGAGAGAAAAACAGCTGCATCCTGCTTGCCTCTGTCCTTCTGATATAACAGAGTAACAGTAAAGAAATGTTCCTGTCTTGTGTCAGGCCTGGCTACACTTTTGACTTCCTGAAACACTTATTAATTAAAGTATTTGTAGTCAGTATAAGAATTTTGAAGTACAGAACAGGGGCACAAGCCTCATATAAGTTCACTAGAAACACACAAAGGTGCCATGTCATGGCAGTGGTATGTCCAAATCTGAAAAATTGGAAAAAATATTGGGTTTAGTATAGTTTCAAGATGCAGACAGAAGACTTATTTCAACTTATGTAAAGCCTAGAGAACTTAAGAGTCTTTTTCCCCAGAGAAAATGTTCTACTTTGAAACTTTAATAGAGATCACATACCCATTTTAATAAAACTCTTGAGAAAATTAAAACTCTTAAAAGATTTTTTGTCTTTACTATTTCTTAATTTGACATAAAAATATTTTCTTGCAGTACAATGCACTCTATCTGCCCATATGAAACTACATTCTTGCTAGAATGTAGTCTGACATGATAGTAAGTGTTTTTAAATGGCACATTTCTTGTGAAAAAGTAGAAATGAGTAGAAAAAGGCAGAAACTACTCAAAAAGGGTAGCTAGATTTTTTGTATTTTAAATTTAAATTACTAAATATACAGTATACTAAGCATCTTGATTTTAATAATTGATCCGTCTTCTGTACAGTAAACATGAGCAATGCTCTTATTCTGACATTTCTACATCAATTCATGTGGCTTAAGGATTTATAAGTATCTGTCATCACTTTTTTGTTCTGAAAAACCTCTACATATAAACCGTTTGAGTTTTCCCTATTTGATAATGGATAAATCCTGTGGCATTTTACTAGTACGCAACATAGGACATCCTTAGCAGAAGAAAAGAATCAGCAATAAAATCAGCTGGACATTAAGCTCATTCACAAAACTTAAGTCCCTGTTGAGTGTAGTGTTAAACAGGCTTGACTACTTCATTGAATAGTGCAGCCACTGATGGGGTCCTAAAATCCTAGTTAAGTTTTTATAAGGCTTTGCACTAGACAACATCACTAGAGAACATAATTGTTATTTCCACATGCCTACATTCAATTTTCGGAGATTACTTTAAGTGTGAATTCTCAGGTATTTCTTCCAGCTGCGTCCTGTCAACCCATAATCCCATATATGAGCTCAGTCCTTGCAGGCTAGGCACTTGATCCTAGGGTCAAAGGTCCTTTAGCTCTTGACTAATGCACCTCATTAGAAGAGGAAAGCAGAATGTCTCCAGTAATTCAAATGTCATGAGAAGTAACAAAACTAAATATTTTTAATTGTGTTAAACATGCTTTTTTAATTTCAGACACAAACAACAACAAAAAGCTGAAGGTTTCCCATTTATAACCGCTGGAAATACTGTCTAGTTTGTTGTGCATCCATATGTGATGTAGGAATGTGCAACTACACTGAGAGGAAAAACTATTAATTAATAGTTTAATCATGTGCAGTATCCTTTTTTATTATGGTAGGAGGCTGGTCATAAATTTGTAGCTATTCATTACTCAAGTATTTGGACTAAAATGAACATATCAGTTAAATGAAATGCTGGCTTTTTAGTACTTTATGTACGGTAGGCATGTTAGGTAATCATTTTATCCTGTGCTGAAAAAATAATCACCTCATAAAAAGCAGGTTTTGATTAAGGAATGAAACTGGAACTTAAGTTCACCTGAATCCCCAAGCAAATGTAAGCTACTACATTTTCTACCAAAGCTTTTTAAGGGTTTGCTGTAGTTACAAAACAAATTGCCTTTGCTTTAAAAGTTGAGCACAGTTATTTGCATTTAGACAAGACTATATTTTGAATGTTTTTTTACTTTGAGTTGACATCAGCCATTCTAGTTATCTGCCATCATTGCATTTCAAAGAAGTTTTACAAGGTAATTACATGAGCTAACTTGTTTGTTAAATTTGAACTGTAATTATTCGATTACTGAGCTTCATTTATTGCAGTAAGACAACTTACACTTTGGCATCCAAATAAATGGAAAGAAATATCAGCTATAGTTTTACACCAAGTGTTTTTTAAACAAAAAAAACCCCCATTCTGTATATTAATTGAATGGAGATATATATGATGAAATCTTGATGTCACCAAAGCCAAAAGAACTTTCATACTAATTTCAAAGTTCTCTGAAATGTCCCTGCTTTGTTTCATCAGGCTTCTGTCTGACAAGCATTTTGGAACTATATGTAGGATTTTCTGGAATTTCCAGACATTTTCTGGAATACAGGGAAAATATCCGATTTTAACCATTAGATAGAAACACAGGGGTAGATGTGATAGCATGATCTTGGGTTTTACGTCGTAATTAAAAATGGTTTTCTGGTAATATTTTGATGTCAGAATAATCCTGACAGTTTTTCTGTGTATAGCTATTTTTAGTGTCATTGATGAACCATAAATGCGAGACAGTATTTTATTGGATTAACTGATAAATTTGGAAAAAGTTGAACAGTTTGGACTCAAATTCTTTCTTTGTCTTGTGACTGTCACAGCTACAACAGTAGTACTTCTATGCCTTATTTAATGTCTCCAATTCTGAATAAAATGTGATTTCGCACTGGTTTAGAGATGCATTAGTACATATTTTTAATATCACTTAATGGCAAGTAAGTCTTGAAAATTTGTTTGCAACATGTTAATTTGCTACTTACATGATTAATACATATGATAAAATGTATGATTATGGATAATGCATATATTATTCTACCTTTTTCTAACTTAAAAGACTACACAAATAGATATTTTATTCCATCTGAAGAGAGAGGAATCACACAGTCAATTATCTTTGAATTTTTTTCTGTTTGTTGATAAAAAATCACCCCCAAAACAAAAAAAACCCAATAAAACCACCAAACAACAACAACACCACCAAAATCCAAAAAAGTCAATTTTCCTAATCAGAATGGGTGCTGCCTAATTAGGTGTTTTCCCTACTGACATCTCTTTTTGTTAGCACGCTTATTGAAAAGGATTATTGTTAAGGTCCCTTTTCAAGCCAAAAGCCAGGTGTTTAAGCTGTAGTCTATTTTAGACTGTATAGCTATGATTTTCTCCCCAGATTCAAACCCCAGCTCATAAACAGTGTGTGCATTGACTATTTTCTGCTAAAATCACTTGGCTCACACTGTTCACTTCTCGAGTAGTCTTCCACTTCTGTCTTCGCCCTAGCAGCTTCTTTAAATGAAAATCAGTAAAAGCTCTCCAACTCAGGGAGGCTAAATCATTCTGTGACAATAAGGTGGTTTAATTTGGGCTGTAGCAGTGAGAGCAGAGTTACTGGACAACCTCATGTTTGTTTCACCAGTACATATTATTTCAAAGTGTCATTTACTACAGCTGTAACTCTAGCCTTTGGTTTGTAAAAGCTGTATTAAACACATCCTGCTCATTGAAGAAAAACAGTAACATCTGAGGAAGCTTTCGCTACCGAATTTCTCTGTGCATCTATTTTCCTGCTGGTTGCTGTTAGCTGTTATGACTCCCTGGACAAATGAGCAAAACAGCCTTGTTGGCTCTCGGTTCTCTCTTACCTAATCTACACACAAAAAGCTTCAAGTTGCCAAAAGAGCAATTCTTCTCAAAGTGTTTTATTGATGGTTATTGATTACACCTCGAGTTGTAAAGCACTGTGATAATTGTATGTATTTACCTGTGTATATTTAACAGGCCCATCTGCAAAACTTAGAAAGGTTTGGGTTGGAAAGGAACTTAAAGATCATCTAGTTCCAAACCCACCCCCACCACCTTCCACTAGACCAGGTTGCTCAAATACTGCACACAAGTACTTGCTTCCTTAGAATTTAGTGTTGTTACTTCTCTAATGGTGTCCAAAGAGAACAGAAATTTTTACTCTTCATTTCACTGGGCTTGCCACCAAATTCATGCTGCTACTGGCCCTGTTCTTTAACCAGCACACTGTTGAGAAGCTGGTAGCTAACCAAGTGTAGCAAAAAGCTGAAGGGCCACTTGAGGACTGGCAGTGCTTCTCTGTGTCTCCTGTAGTGCTGGGACATTACTCTGTTTATGACAAGTGTTTCCCTTGTCTGTTTCTCAAGAAGCAACAAAGATTTTGCATGGTGATGATATTCTCTATTCAAGTTGCTCATAAAGGAAAAAGAAAGTATCTTTCTATGAACACTCCAGATGCAAAGGCAGGGCAGACATACTCTGACAGAAAAATAAATGAGAAACATACTTGGGTTAACAGAATACTTTCTCTCCCTCAAAGATGTTGAAAGGTACACATCTCTACTTAATTTCCATTATTGTAATGAGAAAAGGCTTACAGAGACAACAGTTAAGAAGCTACAATCTCAATATTAATGTAAAAGCCATATATCTCATATTGCTACTGTTCTGCATCTGCAGGTTTCCTCTTTTGTGTCCTGTCTTATGAACAATATGTATGCTTTTGATTTAGGAACCAATAGCATTTTAAACTCTTACATTAAAGGAGAAAAAAAAAAAGGAAAAAAAGAAAAGAAAGAAGCGGGGAAATGATTGAATTACATAGGACATATTTTTCTTTTAAAATGTAGTAAAAGATTCAATAGTTCAAATTGCTCAGGGGTGATCACATTTCTTTCAGAAGGTGCTCTGTATCTTGGGGCCAGTGTATGTATCAAATACTGCTGATAATTCAGCAAATACTTTATTTTTTATTGAAAGTCACAGAAAAGAGTTGCAATAAAACCTGCATTAACAGCCAGAGCTGAAACTGAGGCTGCCTCCTGATTTATGCCCTTTCCTTTGGTTTTGATCTTTTAATGAATGTGCCTTGCCACATTATATACTCTTCTGGGATTTTCTCCCTCACCACTCATTTCTATACTCTCACTGTCAATCTGATCATGCTGTTTCATATGATTCAGGGAAAGAAAATAATCTGCTAGCAGTCAACTATGCATGATTTTGTACTTTTTTGGCTAGGGCTCTGATTTAAAATACAATCAGATAAGTGGTAGGGCAGTAGTTGGTTTTCATGGGTTTTGGATCAGGCTATGAATGCCTATTCAAGGCATATAATTTTAGGTTATTCCATGCATCTAACTGATCTTTTTAAGTGCCCTTCATCTATTCATAAAGCCAGTCACAGAAAATAAAATAATTTCACGGTTTCTCCATTTTTCAGGATGAAGAGGTTGATTTTTTTTTCTTTATTTTAAGGAATAATATTCTACTTTAGTCCAGAGACTGCCACATATGGAGAGTTCTTCAAGTACCATCCATAGTTCCTATTTGAGACTCTGTGCAAGTTTTTACATTTTACTTGCCTCATGAAAATAACTTGGGGGAAAAATCATTTTTCAAATGTTATTAATAGATAAAAAGTAATCCAGGGATAAATGCTTCCAGACTGCAGCTACTGTGTGTATCTGGGCTAGACATACATATCTCAGTGTTTTGTTTTTTCAGGCTGACTAATTGTCTTTGTCTTTAATGACTCTCCCTTAAATGTCTGCTTTATGTTTCACAAATACTTAATCATTTCTTTTCTTCATCTATTTATTGATAGAGTTTAAACATGCACATATGAACCAAAATGACAATAACTAGGGAAAATTGGGGTAGAAATCTTTTTTTCATCATAATTAATAAAAAATCTTTTCTCCTACCTGAAACTAGCAAAACCAGTCTTGCCTTTACCCCCTTACTGTAAATACAGGAAGAAAAAGGCATGGAAATGGTAATTGTTATAGCATGCATAAAATATACTTAAAAAGCAACTACAGGAGAAAACGGCACTGCTCAGAACTCCATCCTGGCCTGTATAATCTTACCAATAAGACTAGTAAGCCTACTCATGCAAGTAAACATTACACTCATGTTAAAAACTAGGAAAATAGTGTCTCATAGATGGAAGTTCTTAGGGTCTAATGAAACACCTTTGAGTATGATATAATGTCAATGGAACAGCATGTGGCTGTGGTACATATAAAAGCAATTATGGAAGCAATATTACAGGCTGACTTGCTTTTTTCCTTTGGTTTCAGGTTTTCAGACTCCTTAATAGCTCTAACCTGAGTCAGTATGATAGCACTTTCCTTCTTGCCATTATCTCGCAATGAAACTTTCCACTGTTTTAATTGCCCAGAAGTCCTTCAGATATGTCATTGGTACTTATACTGGAAATATATCCATTAGCTAATATTTTACAATTTGCCCTGTTTTTTTGTTTGTTTGGTTTTTTTCTTTCCAATTTTTAGAAATTGTAGATAGTCTGAGGTAGTTTAAATAATAATGATTTGGTTTCTGGTTATTTGACTTTTCCTACAGGATCTGTCTTGAAAGTACAGTATAACACATGTCCAGATTTCAAAGAAATCAAAAATATGTCAGATGATGTAGCTACAAAGAGTATGTGATAGTGCTTGTTTGACCATATTGACCACTGATAATCTGTTCCATCTGTCTTGTCTCTGACATGTTAGCTGGACAGGGGAGAGATGGGGCAGACTTTTAAAAAAGGAATGATTATGACAAGAAGCAGCAGCGCAGCAGCAAACAGGTATTTTATTGAAAAGTTCAAGAGATCATACTTTCTTTTTCTTTTTACCTGTTTTAATGTCCATTATGACAGCAAACATGGTATTTCCATAGTGAGTTTTAGAGAATGAAACAGTCTTTCTAAGCTTCAGCTGTGGTGTTGATTAAAGAATCCTAAAGCCTATACGGGCTGGTCTCTTCCTTCTCCTGTTTTTGTAGTTTGGGTCTTGAACCCTGACCAGCTCTGGCAGTGTTAAACTGCTTCAACACTTCATACCTATCCTCCTGATATATCTTTAAGATGAGTTCTCCTACAAGTAATAAAAACTTTCTCCCTTCCTTTTTCTTGTAAACAACTTTGAAAACACCAAGCCTATTAATATAAAAATAGTCTGATTTGTGTACTATATATTATTTATGCTATGGTGTACACATAACATTATTTATGATATGCTCACAGTACACAAGAATTAGCATCATTTGTACATGCATACACAGGAAGTATTGATTTTTTAAATGCTTTTTGTTGTACATGATGTACAGATCTTTGCACGACTGACTTCACTGCCTAAGAAAATGCTTACAAAAATGCATTTTACCTCAACTGCTCTAATAGAGATGGAAACATAGTCTAAACCCATCGTTTTATTGGAAATTTTCATATTGGCAGTTCATATGCTTTCTGGCTACTGACTAGATGAAGTGAGAATTTGAAACAGCAGAGTAACTGTGTGAGTACTTCAGGGCTTAGCATGAAAACCCAGGGTGGGGGAAAGGGGAAAATGTCAAAAGAAAAATTAAATATGTTATGCATGCCAACTGTTGACCACTTATTCATATCATGCTGTGTTTTTAGTGGTTCTCTCCTTTGGTTAGACAATAAACCCACTCCATGTGTAAAAGGAGTATAACCTTCCATTTAATGGAGAAAAGTCCCCTGTGAATAATAAATTTTACCTCTTCCCAGACTTAATTTAAATTTTTTCCTTCCTTCTTTAAATGATATTGAATTTTCATACAATTGTTGGTGGCCTGTGACACTTCTACTCAGCTGAAAACAATCCCACTCTGGTATTTGGCTTTTGTAGCTTTCCTAGCACATCCTGTGAAAAGAACATGAAGCTTTGGGCTAGTGGCTTCTAATTATTCAGATGTATTTAGTTTAGTTCCTCATCCTGCTGGTTAGAAAGCTAGCACTGGCACAGTAGATGGAGTCTCTCCGGAAGATGATTGCAAGTTCCCAAAAGCCATAATTATAACCTTACCATATCCCCAGCTACAGCAAATACCAGACAGAGCCTCTGCAAAATAGTGATTATTATGCCACTTTTTTATCAGAAGCATGAAAATTCACTTGCTAACATGTAGTCCTGATCACAGCCAAGGTCCCTGGTACAGCACTTCTCAAAGGTCTGGGGATGTCCAGGGAGTTCCCAGAAGCTAAGTGTAAGAGATTTGAGTACACAAGACAAATGATGCTTTTTATCCCCACAGACAAACTGTAGTAATTTCCCAGCCTCAGTCAGTCATCTCTGCCACTTTTATCTGTGGTCTCACAAAGACCTCAGCGAAGTCTTAATGGTGCAAGTATTGTACAGCAGCTTTTACTGGCCCACTGTGCTGCATTTTTTTCTTAGTATAAGCTCTGTTTGCTTACGGACTGCCTACCCACAAATGTTAATAATTTGTGATCACATAACACCCGTTCCCAAAATGTGTACCTAAAATTAAACTGCAGATGGTGTTCGCAAAGATTGACCTTAGTCTGGGGTGCCAAATCCCCTTAGAATCGCTCCATAGTCAATGGAAAAAGGAAACATCTTCTTTAATGCAGTATTCCTCAATCTGTGCTCTGGGAACCAGTAGTGATCTGGAAGACATCTGATGGTAGTTCATGAAAATATTGGAAACATTTAACCTTCCCCTACAGAAAACACCTCCAAACTATATGCAGAAATTCCTACATATGCACACAAGCAAAGAATCAATTTGAGAGATTTTAAAAGTAATAAAGAAAGCTTGAAAGGGCATTTGGCTGTAAATGACAACCACTATGACAACACTTCATAACAGTACTTTTTTTTTTTTTTAATGTTTGGTAGACTTCTATTTGAAAAAGGAAAAGAACTAAAGCTAAATTTTGGGTCTTTCTTTCCCAGGTCACTGCACAAAGGTTTTAAGGTGACATATTTGCCTTAGAAGAGTGTTGATTCTTATAAAAGCCCTTATATTTTGAAATAACAAAATATGAAAAGTGATGTCCATGGAACAGTACATCCATCATGGTACAAACAGTCATCATTTCTTGAAGGTTCATTCATTAGATATTTAGCATTATATCATATATTTCCAAAGTATGGTTGACGAAGTTACTAAACCCCAAAATAATTCAGCCAATTCACCTTAAAATGAATTATTTGAGTATTTATTTTTTAAAATAAACCTAGAGATGTTAGTTTTTAATGCAAAGAGTTAAAATCAGAAACATTATTGAAGTCAAAGTCTTTTGCCTTGTCACATAAAATTATTGTAAATTACAGCTAGAAAAAGCTATAATCTAGTAAGTGAAGATTTTGCTAATTACAACAGCTTTATGATTATTTGTATCAAGTGGGAATCATTCTCATGTGGAAGGCACAATAAGGATTTCTGACTAAGAGATGGGCTTCTTCATGCTTTTAGTTCCTTTGAAATCTTAGCTTTGTTGTGTTGTATGAAACAAAGAAGAAGAAACCATTGAGAAGGGTTTTTTTAATGCAACCTTTTTCTGTTGTGATATGTACAAGAGAATGAGTTTGATGCTGTATGCAGTGAAGAGACTAGGCTAAAAAAACCCAGCTCTTTCAATCCATCCCTTTGGGGGTTCAGCATCATATTTTCTAATTTTAGAATTACATATCTTTACTGGTTTTTGCTTAAGTTTGTATTCTAGATCCACTGAGAGTAACTTATAATAATCCCTACTGTGATAAATCATAAATCCATTGTAGTTAAGAGTTTGTTCCAAACAGCCTGTGGCTGGCTTCTGATCCTATCCCATAAGCTGCTCCTCAGGACATTTGTTTCTTTTCATTTGAACTATGCTAATGCAGCTCATGAAGTGTATTGCTTACACATATCAAGGGATTTCCCTCTGCAAGCATTCTGCATATTCATCATTCCAGAAGAAAGAGCAGACAAGATAATTTACATAGGACCAAAATAGTGGCTAATAAGGCTTGACTTCTTCAAAATTCTAGATTTTCTCAAAGATGGTTAAAATTCTTAAATAACAGACTAAACATCATGTTAAAGAACAGAGAATTGGAAGTAATAAACTGATAAAATTTTTTCCATGAGAATTTTAAGGAACTGTCTAATTTCTGCCTAGGTTGTTAGTAAGAATCCCTCACATTCTTCTGTCCATCCAAAACTAGATAATCTTGGAAGTGGTGTAAAGGTAATCCTTCCAGAAAAGAATATGGAAATCAAAAAGTTGAAACCAGAGAATTATTTTATATAGAGCCAACAAAAACTCAGTAATTTCTTCATATGATTTCTTTAATGTGATTACCTCCAATTGTTAACTGAATCTGAAAACAACTTTTTAATGAACTTTCATTTAAGCCACAAGAGAAGAATCAAATACAGCTTTATCTAGTTTCTTACTATCATTTACAAAAAATTTACATTTATGGAAAAAAACCCCCACAATTAAATGGTTATTAGTATATATCCTTAACAGAAATGCATATGGAATTGCATATGCATATGGACCTTCCTGAAATCTTGCAGGAGAATGAAAATGACACTTGGCAAATGATGTTTTGAGACTTCTCTGACTAATAGCAAACTCTATGGAATTCTATATACTCCCCAGACAAAATGGCTAGGACTGGATGAGTTTTGTTTTCATTCAGTCAAAACATTTCATTTGGATTTGTTGTGCATGTCCTATCATGAAGTTTCAACACGAAGATCACTGAAACAGAAAAAAAAATATTTCTGAAATAAGTGTAGAATATTTTGACAAAACTATTTTTATATTTTGCTTGGTTTTGATATGCATTTTCTACAAAATTAACACAATTCTGTGAAGCATTTGCATTCCAAATATGCCCCCCCCCCTTTTTTTTTAATGTAAAAAAATCTAATCAATTTCTTATGCCTTTTCAGGTAGAATTGCTACTTTCGTCAAAGACTTTACAGTAAATAATTACAGAGTAATCATTATCCTGACCAAAAATTATCTCCTAAATAAGAATTTGCTTCCAAACACACTTACCACAACTGCTGGGCAAATGAACCAGTATGGAAAAAATGTTATTATCAGAGAGATGAAATGAAGCGACATTATATATTCACCTGCATGACACAATGAAGCGCTGTGTAGAACTACGTTATTTAGTTCTCAATGAGAAGCAGAGGGATGAAAAAATGTGTCTTTAGAAAATTCCCAAGTGGTTCTACAATGAAATCAAACAGTTCACTTATCATAATGCTATTATAGCACCCCCTTCTAAATGAAGATTAATAGCAACATGTTGCATTTATCCCTAAAGATAAAGATTTTCATTTAATAAGCTTACCATGAATTATATCCTCAATGCAACAATTTTCCCCATCTCTTGTAAAAATATCCATCCTTATTGGCTTTTAGTGGTAATCCAGGGCAACATCTCTCTTGCATACTGCATGCATTTTTCACAAACATGTCAACATAGCACTCCTTGGGAAGGACATTGTTTACTTTGGATAAACCTGCCTCATGGAGGATAAAACCATTCTTTGTGAACACTTATGAAGGACAAGAGCGAGTGTGCTATTTATGAAATGTTTCATTATACAGTATGTGGTTTCCATTATATAAATAATTCTTTCCTCCTCATCTACTTCTCTGTGGGAATATTGAATAAATAATTAAGGAGAAAAAAGAGTAGGAAGAAATAAGTATAAACAACTTGAAAGATGATTCATAGGTTGAGTTATGTTAATTGTATTCCCTACTGAAACATCAAAGTACACTTGGTAACATGAAATATATGCACCTTTCCAAAATTTTATATTTTGGCTCTCTGAAGGGTGCTGATAATTATCCATAATAACTTCCATAATGGAAAATATCCCCAAAATCTTTGTTTAGTATTTATTTTCCCAGAGCAAGATACCACTTACAGTCTCTTTTTCTTTATTTTGTTTTTTGTTATGGTGAGAAACACTGCTTAGTCCACAGTCAGACTATAGAGTGCTTATCACAGTCACATAACTTTTCTTCTTACTGCCTTTATGAAACTTGTCAGCCACAAAAGAGAGAGGAAACCACTAAAAAACCTCCACAAGAGTGGCAGAGCACTAATAAAAATGACTGCATTTTGGCTACACTCTTTTGAGAATTTTACACCAAAATAATTGGGGTTTATTTATATTTCGGTAATGTCTGGAGGCCCTGACTAGAAACTCAGGGTAATACTTTCTAAAGGGAGTAAGTAATGCAGCAACTATGACCATGAAAGAACAAAGGCAACAATTTCATATTTCAGGTCTGTAAATCCAAATTTCAGGTACTTGAAGACTAGTGCTGATATTTTGTTGCCCTGGTAGACATTGGTTGACTGTATTTCTTCTGCTGGTTGTTTGCAGAACTTCCTCAGTCTTGCCAAAACAGAGGTGATCATGCACACAGAAGTACACCAGGGGTTTCTACCATTTATACGTCCTGGTGGACCTGCCCTGGAAGCCAGTTTTTATCAATGTAAGCAGAGCATTCTTCTCAAATCTGGATGAGCTAGAACCAAGAGTCAGAAAGCAACATCCTCCTCCACTTTCCTCTGAGAGATGTAAAATACCCCTGCAGTTTCCTACAACACTGAAAAGATGGAAAAGGCAGGAAACTCCCTGTTATGCATGATTGAGTCGTTTTCTTATTGTGTTTGTCTGAGAATAATTTGAATGATAGAAGCCCATGAAAGATGGAATAATACTTTTTCTTTCTTTCTTTTTTATTTTTTTTTAACCGCTTCCCTAGGAGACAAAATGAACTGGTTTGCATTTGCTGTAGCTGGCTGAAAAAGAGTGACAGAAATATTCCAAGGTTTTAATCATAATTNTGGTTTTGGTTCTGGTTTTGGTTTGGTTAGGTTTTGTCCTACCTGTAGAAATCTCAAAAAAGAGAATTTCCAAAACAAGGAAGGAGAGAGAATGCAAGTAAACACCCACCTGAGTTGTATCACATCCATTAATGTTTGTGGTCGAACACTATGCGGCTCAGAGCAATGAATATGTCTGCTGTGTGGCATGGAGTTCTCCAGAAACCAGTTAATGAATATTTAATGAGGGTAAAATAGTTTCAATGGGAATACTCTAAAGACCAGGGTGAAGTAATATACTAAGGACGAGGGAAAGATTTCACATCAAAATTATCACTCAGTCTGCATTTTTCTCTAGAATATTAAGTTTAAAAAAATTCATGAATCTGATTTCAGGAAAATTTCTCTATCCCTGAGAAATATTGGCTATTCTAAGATCTTGTTCATGCTTTCTGGCTTCTGTCTAAATTTACAAATGACATTGCTGAGAAAGGCATTATAAGCCATGGTTTCTCTAAGAAAAGCTCTTAGTTTGCTAAACTGTGGAATTCCTAGTTACTCAGAGCATCTGTTGGCAAGAATATTGCTTCAAAGATGGAAGAATTAGTTTTAATAGAAATTGGCCAGTGTAGTTATTTTCTCACTGAATAACATTAAACTGGTATCATCAGTACTGATTTTAGACACACATATACACAATAGTCTATCTTCTACTAGCTGAAAATGATGGATTTCAAAATAATTGCACATGCCGTACTGTATTTAATTTTTCACCATGTTTCAGGATATATATGATTGTTTCTCTCAATGATAATATTTAAAAGGCGATTTGTTTGTTAAATTGAATAAGGTACTTTGAAATCATGCCACAAGGAACAGATTGTTTCATTTAAACTTATTTTACTTGCTTGGCCTTATCTTAGCTTATGCATTCCATATCATCAGCAGGATAGACAAGAGATGCCTTATGTTACACACATTCAGACTGGCTGCTGTGGAGGGATTACCAGCTCAGCTCTGGCGTATGCCTCTGTTAGAACCTGCTGACTACAGCACTGTAGCTGAAATGTCCTGACAATGGCTAGAAAACATGAAATTGTTAAAATAAGATATATCATAAAAATATAGTGATTTTTTTTTTTGACCTTAGGACTTATTTCCTTTCATACTTGGCTTGGTTAAAATCCATTTTTTTCTAGTTACAAGGGTGTTGATCCACGGTAATTCCTGTGCCTGCCACGAGAGGTCTCTTCCCGTGTGACAAATGTGAAAACCAAGAGCCAAACATCCCCACTTTTCCAGAGTGTTCTTCCAGATTAAAGTTCACCTTTCAATGCCAGGGAAACTTCAGACATACTTGAGAAAACGTCTGTGTTTGCATATTTCAGCAGTGAACAGATCTGTAGTTTCAGAATCGAGACAGAACTGAACACAGCAAAGAAATGATATTCAAGTGTTGAACTTAAGATACACTCCAGTTATCTTTTCAATTCCTCCTTCTCCTTTCTGTGTGTTACATCAGTTCCCGTGTTTCTTCACAAGCTGATGAGTGTGATAAGCATATGCTGTGCTCACAGGCCCAGTGTTCCCATGCTAGGGTCTCGTGCTTCTGATCGAAAATTACGTTAAAGAGCTTTTAATTTGATTCACTGCATTTTGAGCAACCACAAATAAACTTCATCTCCCTATTGAGACACTTTTCATTTGGTCTTTCCTTTAATCTAGAATTTTCAGTGTTTGTTTTTGATATATGAAAAATTTAAGACATTTGAAAAATGTCTTCTGGGATGCACTGCAACAGCAACCAAGTTTTTAATGAGTAAGTTACATCTTTTCATCTCTATAGTATTTGGGTCCTGTGTCACAGATTTATCCAACAACTGCAAAGAGAAAAAAAAATAGGCATGAATTGGAAATGTGTGAAAGACCACACATAGGCAGCTGATAGGAGCTAAGAAGAACATTCTATCAATCACAACTCTAGTTTTTTTTGTGGCAAATGATAAATAAGTTCTTCAGTTTTTAGTATGGACAGTGAACTTCCTAGACAGATAATGCAGTCACTTAGACCTTATGAAAATTTTTTTGCATCCAGATTGGTAAAATATATTTTTATGTGTTGTGTATTGATACACAACTATTAGTGTTGTTATAGTGATACTATAGCTTGGAACAGCAGCTCGTCTCTTCCAGTAGCCAAGTACGTGGTCAGATTTCATTTTAAAAAATAAATAAAATTATCTCTTTTCTATTAATTTCTTACACTTTATAGATAGTAAATGATGTGGTACTTGCTATCAGTAATGCTATAAAAGGGAAAAAAAATTACCCCATGTCAAGTATAACCATGAGTCTTTTTTCTCTTTTCTCCTTTCCTTTCCTTTCCTTTCCTTTTTTTTCTTTTTTCTTTTTTTCTTTTTTTTTCCTTTTTCTTTTTTCTTTTTTCTTTTTTTTCCCATGCTAGGCTTAGGCATAGTCTAATGGCTGCCAAAATCATCACAAAAAATTTCTGTGCCAAGTACAGTGGATCAGCAAAAGTTTTAGATGGAGAGAATCCAAAATATGTTTTCATGAAAAATACTGGGGCTGCAGGTTTGGGGTGAAATCATAAAGAATCATCCTCTGGCAGGCTAGCAGTCAAACTTATTTAAATTCCTACTGCTTTTAATGTCAATATTTGGCAAAATTCCATGTCAGTTAAAGGCGCCATGATTTCAAAACACAGTAAACTATGTTACCTGATAGCATGCCTCATTTGACGCCCCTTCCCACACCTGCTCCAGAAAGAATCACACAGAACTCTATGGAGAGAGAGGTTGGACTATTTTGGCAGTCCTTCAAAACACAAATTATGTTTGAACAAAAAATACATGAAAGGAAACTATTTGGTTATGCCCTCTTATTCCAGAATTACTGTATTTTGTTTTATATCATTTAGTTTCTATTGCCTCTGGGAAAGTAATTTCCATCCATGAAAAACTAATTTCTGGTGTTGTTCATGTACATAATCCTGGTGTTTTCCCATAGCATTTAAATGATGTTAATCATTTTACAGCTTACTGTACATTTTACTTTGAGTTCTATAGCTCCTCAAAGAATCGACATGAAACTTCTGTAGCCAGTTTTGTCCCTGAAAGTAAGTTTACCCTGCGTAAAGGGTAGGCAATACAGTTATGCATCCAAAATAAGTAATGAAAACAGCTTGAAACAGGAAAGAGAGGGTCCAGAGTTAGATGACGCACTTTTTATTCTGAATTTTGACCAGGAGAATTTTATCAGTTCTTTCTACTCAGCAGCAGAACATACCTCAGTTTTCCTTTATTTTTTCGAAACAAGTGATATTGTTCACCAAGTTAAAAATGTTACTTGAATGAACATTTATAAGAATTCTGCAAAATATTTCATTGCCATAGCACAATTGCTAAATTAAACAAAAGCCTGGAAGACTGCTTACAGACTTGACTAGTCTATAATTTTACTAAGAGAAGAATGAAAATAAAAGTACAGTCATCCACCCTATATACTGATGAACAGTAAATAACTGGGACACTGCCAGAGTGTTCCTAAAGAAGTATGTACCACATATGTGGTCAAGAAATAAATTGCATTTATCAGCCACCCTTGCTTACTTCATTCATCCATCTTTGCCTGGAGTACCTTAAGCATTTTAAACACTGAGTTACATCAGAACATCTATTCAAAACAATAAGAAAAGGAGTAGTAAGAAAACAATTAATTTTCACCTTCCCCTCAGCTGTTATAAAATTAATCTTTCCCTGCAAAATATTGACACCTATTGTTAGTGAGCTTTGAGATGGGCAGCAGCAAAGCCTTGTTTTAGTCTCTGGATAGACAACTCATGGAGCATTTGATCTACCTAAGAAGATTTTGACCAGTTTCCTGAATTTTTATTTTTTTAAGCTCATTTTTCTGTATTCCAAATGAGGAAATCAGACAGAATAAATAAGATATGGCCAGGGCTTGGTAAGTTATCTAATTCATCCCCTCTTGCAGTGTTCTTCATATTGCTTTCTAGCTTTATTACTTTTGTTATATTTATAGTACTATCAGTCTTCATGGACTAAATATTTTAAAAAATATTACATGAACTAGGATAAGAAGCTACAGACCAGCAATAGCCCTGGAGAATTATACATAATGGATTCTTAGCTTTCTTTTTGTATTTGCTCTTTAACACCAAATTCAGTTTGGTGTCAGATACTTATTATGATGGAACAAATCTCCTATCCCTTGCCTTGCCTTGCCTCACCTTTCCTTGCATTTCCTTGTTCCCTTTCTTCCTATCTGAATGATATAAAAGTGGCACAGGATTCATAAATACCTCCCAACTAATATCATCAGGCTAAAGTTTCAGACTCGAGACAAGGAAGGTTCAACTACATCTGAGGTCCTACATAAAAAGCAAAAAATTTTGATCATTATGTGGTTGATTGGTTTAGGCTAAAAGATATATTCCATTAGTAGAATCATTCCATCTGAGTTTTGAAGAGGACCAAAACAAAGAATCTAACTAGAATGGGAATAAATGTGAAAATACAGCAGGTCATTTCTCCATGCCAGCATCACATCCTCCCATGTCTGTGAAACTGGGAGCAGTACATAAGATAGCAGCTTTTGGTAGAAACTGAGGAGCAGGGGCATTTTAATAGGATAGTTAAGAAGACAAGCTGAAGATTTAAATTGTTTGCTAAACATGAAGCAACTAACATTTTAGAAGAGTGCAGATTTTGTGTAAGACTTCTTTTGAGGATGATAAATTAAATAGAGTAGTGATAGCAGAAAGAGTACCCTTTACAGAAGATATGTTTCCTGCCAAATCCCTGCCTGCCCCACCTTCTCCTTCACTCTAGTTTGATTCCAGTGTCCTGCTGACATGGTGGCCTCCTTGACATGGTTTCCTCTGGTCCTTCTAGGGCAGAAGTGAGCTGGGATGGAAAATGCAAATGCCTTGTGTCCTCTCTGTGCTCCTAAGCACTTGGATATACACACGAAGCCCACTATGGATCCACCAGCCCTGAGGTCAATGCTCTGATACGTCAAGACTAAAAGTTAAGAGAAGAGTTCCAGACCTCAGTCAAGAAGGGGAAAGAGTTTTTATGGGTAATCTGAAAATTGGGATTAGTCATTTGAGTAATAACTTTGCCCAATATTCAAAGGTAGATCACCTATCCAAGTCTGTGGGAATCTTGCCTGAGCCAGTCCTCAGTAAACCTTGGGAAGACAGAGCCCATGATGTTGCTATTAGCATAAAATATCCTTTGGATTTTTAGCAAGCCCAAATCAGAATTTAAAAAAATGGACCCCGTGTGTTGTTATTTGTGGTACTAAAGGCACAGCAGTGTGTTAAAGGAGATTCTGTTAATAAAGCTTGCCTCCAGCTCGCTACAAGGTTTTAGTATCTCCTGCTATGAGGCTGGAGGATGTTCATTCTGTATCCCACTGGGAACTTACACGTGGACCTAGAACCCCTCTGAGGAGACTTCTACTTTTGCCTGAAGCTAATTAGAAGTCATGTTTTTTTAGCGAATTAAGGACAGTGATAGCCACTCACACTCTAATCACAGTTAAGCCTAATGGACAGCCCAAGATAGGTAGTTACCCAAAGTATGTACCCCGCAAATATTTTGACATTTTCCTCCATTTCACATTTACCACTGAGCACTCAGCAGGTGCTCCCATTTTGGGAAGGAAGTGTTAATGCCCTAAATCATCCTCTTATTCTGGTTAGAATGCATCTAATTGATGCCTCACCTCTGGGAAAACAAAGACAGCAAATTCAGGTTAATGCTCCTGAAGACTGGGAGGATTATTAACCCAGACAAACCCAAAACACTGACACCTACAATAATATGAGGAGAAATTACAAAATTCCTTGGAAATACCATCCTACATCAAAAGTAGTCTGTTCATGGTGACAGAAAAAAACCTAAGAATAATGTTTGAAATTATTTTTCTCATGTCTAAAGGGTATTTACTTGTAAAATTAAAATAAATGCATTTTGTGGAAGAAGACTGAGTAAAAAACTGAGGCCAGAGGATTGAGGAAAAGTGATTCTTAAACTGAAGGTTAATGCTTTTCCAATACCGAATTGAGGGTGGTGTGCTCTCAACAGAGAGTGCAAAATCCACATTATCTAACTGTAGGTGCCCGTATTTCAGACCCTGCTGTAGAGCTGGACTGCTCATACTTATCTCAAACCATCTAAAACATGAGAAGTGATTTCACAGCAGAATTTATCAGCTTGTTTCAAGTACCTCCCCCAGGATGAGATGTTTCACACTTTGGATATGGTTTTTTCTCTCCATTGATTATAAAAGTCTGGACACACTTTCAGTTGTGGTCCCTCACTTATTATTTACTTCTCATCTACTATCAGTTTCTTTAGGAAATCTGGTATGAAGTTAATATGAGGGTATAGAGAGAAATGATATTCAAAACACAGCTGTAGAGCTAAATATCAGCTGTGGAAACATGCTTCACTCTAGTTACTGTGGGCATTTATATTTACACCAACTAAGAATAAATGTCAGAATGATGTACAGCACAACACAGAGCCTCAAAGATTTCTGGTCCTTATGAGTAATGCACACCCTAATAACTTCTGTAAAGTACAAGTCTGTTATTTAGAAATCTTCTCTTTTGCATTTGGTAGCTTATTCCCTTACAATGGATTTGAAGAGTTACTAATTCATTACACTCTAGAACCTAGAAACAACTGAAAAGAAAAAAGCAGAAGATCATGTTTATTAGCTATACTGAATTGCCTTTTTATAAAATAAATTTTCAGTTTTTCTAAAGACAGATGTTCAACATTGCATTACTAAATGGTTCAGTTCCCAGAAAAGATTTACTGATTTATATGGTTCAAGGTTAAAGAAATCAGCAAGTAGTAATCAAACATCCATAGGAAAAAGGTAATGGACTACAACTGACCTTTGTGCCATGTGTTTAAATAAAACAGCTATGCCAAATTTATATCCAATAAACCCACACAAAAGTTGTTTACAAACATGCTCTTTTTGTATATGAAAAAAGTGCAGGTAAGATCCAAAGAAGATAAGCTTCTCTGAAACTTAAGAAATATTCACTCTCTTAAGAAACATGTCTCTCCCTCCTAGTAAAGTCAGGTATTGTCCCTATTTAGACCTTTGGCTAAAATACACTGTTGGCTTTTTGGGTCACTTTTAGGAAATATTGTGACACCCTGGAATACACGGGTCATGAACTGAACCTCAGTTTCTTTCGGTGTTTGGGAAATGGACAATGAAATTAAAATGGTCATTCAATTTAGGGTAGTAATGATATTCTCTAATCTATTCCCTTAATTCTTTCCACAATCCCTCATTTAAAAAAGTAATAATACTGTAAATGAAAACACTATTGCTCCACACTCACAAAGTCACCTGTGTAGTTTCAGTGCTTTGGCTAGAGAGGCATCATTACATCCTCCCAGGTGAGGTGTGTAGTGGGGTTTTTGTTTGTTTGTTTTGGTGGGGTTTGTGTTTGTTTGCTTTGTTTTTTGTTTATTTTGGTTTTTTTTATTTAACAGGTGCTAGTGTTTAAACTCATCTAAATGAAAAACAGTTCACAAACATATCATGCTTGTATCCTTATTATTTGGACCTGCTGCAATATAACTTTAAGAAGCTTTTCACAAGTAAGAATTACCTATATAATTTTTCCCTGAGGTTTATGGGTAGCATTTGACAACAGAGCAACACTAGAGGTGGCAAGAGTGGTTCAGTGTACACTTTAAACTGGCATAAAGTTACCTCTAGTGAAGGGAGCACTCCCATCTTCTCTCCACACCTGCATTTCCTTCCCTTACTGTCTTAGTCCTTTGCAGTGTCACAAGGGCTGGTGTACCTGAGCAATAAATCAGACTGGAGAATGGATCTGGTTTGTAGGAAAAATGAAAGGTAATGCCAGCACAGAGCAGTTTCCCAGTTCAGGTGGCCACGAATGCTTTTGCTCTTCAATGGGGCAGGGAAGAGCAGGATGGGGGGAACTTGTGTGGGCCACTTCTTTCAACATTAAAGACTGAAATAAAACTGAAGACAGCTACAGTCAGAGGTGCCCCATAGCTTTATTAAAGTTGAGTGAGTGCAAAAGATAAATTCAGAATGCAAATCTTTAATCTTAATGAGAAAAGGAGTATATCTCAGTGCTCCCCAGTAAAGCATGCCTGCACTATTTCCTAGTCATGTGAAATAAACAAGTAAAGTTTTTGAAGTTCAAGTTTTTGTAGCTCTGATCTCAACTACTACTAGTTTGTTTCATCCTACTGTCCTTCATTATTTCAACTCTTTCACTTTTTAATAATTCTTTTGGGGTATTTATTTTATTGCATATATTTTGTCTGTTTCATCATTATTATGAAGTGATTAGAAAAACCTTTTTTATTAAATACGTTACTTATTCCTATTCTACATTTTGCATGGAAAAGCTACCTTTCATTAATTTGTGTATGATTTCTCAGATTTTTTTCAGTAAAAAACAATACTGAAACCCGAAATAAATGGAAATTTCATGTAGGGTGAAATGAAGAAAACTTGCAATTTAAAGATAAGCAAGAAAAAATTCTGCCATGACTTCTTCATTTGTGTTTTTGATTATGCTCAATAACTACTCATAGCTTGGGTAAAATCCAGTCAGAAGACTCAGGAAGCCTTTTTGTCATCTTTGTCTTATAAAACACTCAAAGACAGCCCAATAGAATTCAGAAAGAATAAAACTCTGATTAAGGACAAACCATGAATAACCAAAATTGTTTCTTACAGTACATTTGGATAGCAATATAGAAAGCTGGTTCATATTCACCTGTTCTATGAGAACGTGCATCAGTCTTTGGGCTTGTTTATGCAGCACTTCACACAGAAGTGTACACATAAATGCAAAACACCATCACGTTTACTTGCACACTATGGTGTGTTACTCAGACCACATGTGATGACAAATCAATAGTGATGAATGATTTTCAGTCTTGATATGGCAGTTCACATGATTTCATATGAGTTGGTGTTTGACGTTAAAATGATGTTGAGCACTTCATACCAAGGCAAATAAAATCACAAAAGCACTCATAGGTAAAAATATGAGATGTAAAGAAATGGCCTCCTGAGTGCTGAATTAACCAAAATATATAGGAGGAAGAAAATGTTACTTTAGATAAAATGGAAATAGATTTTTCTAGAGCTTTTTTTTACAAAATTAACAATAACCAAATCTAAACAAAACCACTCCAAACCCCCCACCTCCCTTCAAAAAATCCCAGGTAATTTCCAAAACAAAAATGAAAGTTTGACTTAGAAACAATTTAATATTTGCCTTAAGAACATTGTGAAATTCCAGAAAGAAACACTTAGTCTTAAGTGACAGTCTAACACTTTCAAGTATTTCCCATCTGTTTTAGCCATCCCAATTAGTCAGTTCCTCAATACATCCACGAACATTCTAAGCTTCCCAGAAACTCTGCTTTCAGAAACAGATTTATTTCTTATTGAAAAATCAAAGTCTGCTGTTGAATCTGGATCACATCTAAAGTTCTCATCATTGTGAATTTGATTTTGTAACTCTGCAATATGTTTTTTATCTTCATCCATCCAGTAGGAAGGGAGAGTTCGAGACAAAAACTGCATACACTTTGGCTAAAAAGAAATTGTTACATAGATAATGTAGAACAATGATCTGGTTTTATTTTGCATTTCATTCTGCTTGTTAGGAGAGATATAACTAGCTTATTGATATCATATCATTGACTGTTTCTTACAAACACAGCCTTGTATATCTTGCAAGTCTGGCAATGTATTACTTTGAGAAGTACCTTTCCAAGTATCTTGAGAAGATGCCATTATACAAATTGACTTAGTGATAGATCACAGTGTTCATAGACTACTTTAACATATAAATCCAAAAATGGATTTTCAGTCAGAATAGCCACAACTTTTTATTTTTTTCTTCCCATTAGCATTTTTTAAGTCACTGAATGCTATACTTTTGAAAAAATAACTTCTTAGAATAAACACAAACTATTTATAAAACCACTATCTAGATTTCTATAGATTCTGGTGACACCTGTAGAGGCTGTTTGCAATGTTTAGAAAAGTTGCTGTAAATGTGGAGTAGCACATTCAACCAAACAAACCATGACTACACCCACCCAAACCAAAATATCTTCAATTTCTTTTAGATTCAGTATTTGGAGGGACTAAGTAGAATCTTCTCACTTAATCTCTATACTTCTGGTCTGTAAGTTTTGTTTCAATGAATAAATGTTGTTCTTAGGAGTTTTCCCATTCCATGCTAATTCTCTGACCTTATTAAATGTCGGTTAGCAGGAAAGGCCATTTAACAGTAAAATCAAATAATTTAATGAAAGAAAATGGTTACTACAAAGAAATAGTAGCATAAAATTGCAGATGGTAGATACTTTTCTGCTATGAAGAATGAAAGAATTTTTTTTTGTTTTGTTTTTCTCAAATATATGAATATGTACACTGTAAAAAGGTCACACAAATGTATAGATATCTATATACACATTACTTTACCCATAAATTTCAACCAAGTCATTAACAGAGTCACAAGGGTTTGTAATGCATTTCTCTACAAAAGCTAGCTATGTGAAAATCATTCCTGTAAAAAATTATTATTATCGTCATGAAAATGTAGGAAAAATATTCACAAATGGATTCAAGAAAGTACTATGGTCAGCAGACAGCTTGCAGGCTACAACAAATTGTCTGTCTTCTCCTGAAGAGACACATGTAGGATGCTGTAACCCAAATGATCTGTCTCTGCAACCCACTCAATTTTCTGCTGTGAAAAGCATTGAAGATGGATCAGGCTATAAAGGTCAATGGAGGATAAAAGAGAAGCAGTGGATGTTTGGAGCACTGGTATCTAAGTGACCTGCAAGGTGCTGGGCTGAGAGTGTTGACATCTCAGCTTCTGGTGGATGGGCATGAAAATTTATTTTGTGGAAATATCTCTGAGGCTTTTCTCTACATCTTTCTCAAAACCAACACTAATTATTTCAACCCTTTGTTGATGACTTCCAATTACCCTACTCTCCATACCATTCAATTGCTCTGCAAAACATTGCACTGCAGTTCTCTAGGCTGTCTGCAGTGTGGAAAAATCTTTTACTGGATATATCTATGCTAATGCAAAGTGGTAGCACTCTGAAAGTGGAATCTTGGTTGCTCTTAAATCAATCTTTTGTCTCACATGGCCTTCACATAGCCTGAATTTCACCCAGTGCAAACTGCGCTAAGGCTAATTGTTCCTCCTTGTGTCTGGGACAACATGATCTGCAACTGTAGGCAAGTTACAGTCCTCTCTTTCTTGCTTATCAGACAAATATAAGAATAGCATATATTATACGTATTATACATTTCCTTTCTTATTTCAATTTGCATGCATGTTGACAACATAGTCATAAGTCATGATAGCATTTTAAGCATATGTTTAGACTTAAGCCGGAATGAAGCCAATTTTCAAACACTTTGGTGAACTAACATCTTTAGACACATCATCATGGCTATTTTTTCATTTGGATCCAACTTGGCATACTCTGCATTTGAGAGAGTCAAATTTCAACTGTTTTATTACATTTCCCCCCTTGTAGAGCAAAATTATTTTCCTGAGGTCTTGATGTGCAAAAGAACTAAGATTGTAATTACAGACAAAATTGATTCAAAATTGAAGGTAATCAGATTTGACAGAATTTGTCTTGATATGAAAATCTGGACAGTTGGATAGGATAATAATATTTAGATGGATTTGTAGTTCAACTCTGCTTCTGCCATTCATCTAAACCAAATAAAACACAGGACTGTTAGTGGAAGAATGTGGAAAGGAAGTAAAAATGTAAATATTGCAGCAGCATGATTTTTATCTGTCTTATTTCGTGCCTGGACACCCTTATTTATGTTCCTAGGTGTAGTTTAACAGAATTCATCACCAAAGGGAGAATTATTGAATCTATTTGCAGACATCTTCTAATGCTGAACAGCTATTATGGAGTAACCATTCTAGTCTATTTTGCTTTGCATAAAAACCAGTCAGTCTTTGTATACTGGAATAAAAATGGTTTTGTTTCACATTACCTTTGCTGATTGGGCTCTCTCTGCAGAGTTGTGGGATGTTATCTATGTGGATCTACAACACTGAAATGTTCAATCCTTCAGAAGAGTTTGAGAATAGGAAATCGGTGTGACTTTTATCTTCTGAATATGATTAATGATGCTTTGTGTTTTGCAAGACATTATTAAAAACAGAAGCCTATGACTTCATTGTGTCTGACAATGACTTTGAAGGTGGGGTCAGTTATTCCACTTTTACATTTCTTTGCAAGATTAAAAGAAAGTAAAAACAATTGCATTGGGATGGGGTGAACAGATGTAACAAAGCGGGATGCACACACGTTTTCAATATGCTTCTTCCAATGAAAATTCACCTCATTCATATGATACTGCTGGTAAGCAAACACTAGTGGCAGGCAAATCTAGCCATCAGGAAAACATACTGGCTTCAGGATTATCTCAAACACCATATGCTAGAAATGTTGAAAATGTTAAGGAAAGAGTTCAGAGTTTGACTGAGAAAATTACAAGTAACAGATGCAATTTTTTTGGTTACGTTCCTGGACATTCAGTGAACAACAAGAAAGGTGTCATGCAGAACTGAAGCAAAGCATGCAACAGCAAGAAATTATGTGAAAATATTAGTGAGCTATTAAATGTCAGGACTTTTTTATTTTGGCATAAAACACATTACTTTCACAAGTTGAATGTGCTATACCTTTATAAAGTTTATATGCGGTATTATTTAAAGTACTGGAAAAGCTAGGTCTCCCTCTAATATCCAAACAGGAAATTATTTGCTTTTTCTGAGCTATTCTGTTCATCTGTGATGCATTATTTTACTGAATTTCTGCAATGTAAAGGCTATTTTTTTTAACTGATATCACTACCTTTCATGAATGTCAACAACATTCCCACTGTACTAAAATCTCAAAGGGAGAACTGAAAGCCTCACATAAATTAATGGTAAAATTCAAAATTATTTCAGCAACACTAAAGTTTTGCTAAGTGAGACTGGGAATATGGTTGCAATAAAACCACTATCACTATGGCCATTGACAGAGGAATGAATGTTATCTAACCCTGTCAGTTTTCTGCTTTCTGAGCACTCATTCAGAGAAGTCACTAAAAAATTATGGTACTTTGTCAGATGGTTTTGTTTTTTCACTATCTTTAATTTTGTTGTAAAAATTGGTCTGTTGAATGAGCCTTGCTGGAACTGAGTAGAATAAATATAAGACTCTATTACAAGCAGTAAATTTATCTTGCATATTATCAAGGTTACTTTTCTGAGATCTTCCCTGACCTTTTAGTGTTTCGTTGGCCTTAAATGATGTTGTGAACAGGCAGCAATGTAAAATCAATTTTATTCAAAATATGGTCAGTGACAGAGTGGAAAAGTCAGGAAATACTGCATTGGAGTTTCTTCTATTTAACACAATAGAAGAAACTGATTTAACACAAATCTAAAATGTCTCCTGTAATATGATCTACTTTTCCATTTTTAACTCATCTAATGATTTAAAAAAGGGATTTATATCTCCCAGCATCAGTTGCCCAAGAATCATGTAGGAATCATTATTACACAGTTCATACTGATACTGAAATATGGGAATTTTAGAGTTAAGTCTTGAAAAATGAATCAAAGCAGTGTAGAATAGCAGGACCCCTTTTGTTTCTGTGCAATAGAATAACAAAGAATTGGTTACTATTGGAAGAATGATTTTACCACCTGGACTTCTGGAAAATAAGATTATAATTCTCACATTTGCAGAATTTTTGGCCCATCTGATACCATGATAGAAGATATACATTAAAAAAAGGCAAATTTTGCTGCATTTCATTTCACACTGGAATGTCCGTGATGAATCTGTGTTTATGCTGAGGGGTCCTCACCAGCCTGTAGACATCACTACAATATAGGTTTAGAATTGCTTTATTGCACCACTGCAGTAAGACTAGATAGAAGGTAGATTTATATAGAACCTGTTACATTTTTCTATCAACAGAGGAAAGTCTGAGAAAAGCCTCACAAGAATATTCTACCCTGACATATACGTATCTTCTTAAATAGGAGAGGTGTAAATGTTTTCACAAGGAACAAGCACAAGGAGGTGTTATATTTACCAAAATGTAAAAAACAAAATAATAAAAAAATAAGTGGCAGCTTTCTAAGTGTTGCTCTACTGATAATTTGTTTGTGTAAATAACAAGTTTTCTATTATAAGCAATGATCATAAAAGATAATTTTCTTGAAAGTCAAACATAACTGTGTCATTGTGATCAACTGATGGACTCTGCATTTACTTAATAGTATAAATCTGAAGAGGTCCAGTACATAATAGATCTAATCTTGTTTTAGTTTAACCAAGAGCAGGCTCCTGTCCATTCTTCCTGGATTCTCTTCATAATCAGTTTCAGAGAATTACTGTTCTAATGTTACATACACCTCACTGGTTACCAGGCCACAACCTGACCTTAAATTTGTATGAAAAATTAAGTGGAAGGCAGACGATTGAGCTGTGGTTTCTTTCAGTTTCATATCATTGCCCTTGCATCTGGCCAGGAGTTAAAAAAATTCAACCAAAAAAAAAAAAAAGACAGAAAAAAAAAAGGCAAAAAACCTCCAGCTGTCTGATACTGTAATGTCACTTTTGAGTTTTACACTGAAAAAGCACTAAGCAGGGTTTACTCAGAGTCATTTTTCAGCCAATTCTTCTTCCTGGAAATGTGATGATGTGAAGACAGACAGAGCTGAGGGAAGAAACAGTCCAAAAACCATCTCCCTCACTCTATTATTACGAATCACCCCTGTTAAAGAAGGAAAACTACACATACCCAGCATGCTTCAAAGAAGGAAAATGATGTGACAAAGCCATGAAGTTAAATTAAACAGATCTGATCTACACAACCAATTTCATGTCTGCATATTTTTCCTTTTAATTAAAAAGCAGCTTGAGACTGGTCTTACAGTATGTGACATAAAGTTAATATAGTAAATCAGGATGTAATTAAATAGCACATCTAAAGTACTGTCTAAAAGAACTTCATAGTTTGGTTGATCAACTTAATTGAATTAAGAATTTTTTTGTAAGGCTAAGGTAAAACTGGCTTATGAATAACAAGCACTTTGAATTTACATTTGTCAGTGTTTTAAATATGTGTCTTAAAACCCATTACTTTTGGATTTTAAAAAATATGTGTGTCATTAAGTACATTTTAAGTGCTCATACTAGCATGCATTGGTTCCAGAATTAGACAATATGTGACTTTAAAAGTGAGCATTTTTGCTTGTCAGTTCCTATTTTTCTTTCTCTTTTGTAATAAGCAAATCTTGCACATCAGAAATGAGCGAAGTAAGGTTATTAAATAACACACTTCCTCTAAGCTCTCAGTGAGACCGATGATCTGTCAAATAAGTCATATGGTAGTTATGAAAATGTGGGCAATTAACAGGGGACAAAATATTCACTGCTGCATAGTTGATGTGTTAAAAATTCCTTTGCAATTTATGGAGGAATATGGTGGGAGACTACCTATTTCAGCCCAAAGCCACTTTCCAAAAGTGATAGAAATTTTCTCCTATGAGCATTTAGACAGAACTACTGGTAGAGTGAAACTACAGCAAAGTGATAAGGATATAGAGTGTTTACAATTGATATGAGAATATGATTTACCTAAAAACCCTATTCAGAAAAAAAAATGAATGGATTTTCCATTCTATCATCAGCTTGGAGGTAAGGTATTATCCTTGGTGTCCCTCTTCCTCCTTCCCTTGGCACAGACTGCAGACTAAAGAAGAAAAGGAAACCAGAATTATTTATCCTTCATGTACACACGAATCACCAAAAAGTATTGTGGCCTCCTGAAAGGGAGTGTGTTGGCAGCTGTGGACACTTCGCTGATAGTAAGGTCTAAGTTCTGCTGACTTTCAGGCACTCCTATACCTGAGTTAATAATATTAAACTCCCCCTCTAATTAATGGACTAAAATCAGAACCTGTAAGGCAGGGTTTGCCTGACCTATTTTAGACCATGCCCCCACTTTATCATGGAATAAATTTGGCCCAGGTGTTCAGTCTCTACTGATTTGCATAGCCAAAATAGATCCAAATCAGATGGATCAAGTCCTAGAGATATGTCTTAACATAGGTTTTGAGAAGACAGGAGAAAATATATTATGTTGTTGTTATTAATGCCTCGGCCAAAATGATACTGTTACACTGGAAATTCTGAAGAAAATGGTTTTGCAAGTTTTATTCTTCACGGTTTTCTACCCCTCCAATGAATGATAGTAAGGTCACGTCAATCTTCAGAGGGTGATAAAGCAATCAGGTCCATTATTTCTGCCGACGGCTATCCAACTTCTGAGGACTCTGGACAAAAGATATCTTTGCCAAAATGTCAGCACTCCTTCCCTTCAGCTATTATGCAAGAGTTCCCAATACACTTTCCTGACTTTCCTTCCTTATCCCCTCAAGCAAAACTAGGATACATCTCCCCAACACCCGACTAGTTACTTTTGAAAAAACTGGGTTGGGGAGATAAGCTGTGATGTAACAGACTTGTAAAGATACAGAACTGCTTGCATACTGTTTCTATACAGTCTATACAACACTACTACTACTAAGGACAACCTAACATTAATATGATGCCGCAGACAACCTCATGCTGCTGTCTGGGCAGAGTGTAATTACTATTGTAGCTATAACACGACACAAATCCACTGAAGGATTTACTATCTCTGGTTATGCCAGAGCTCTCCTGGCCTTTTCCAGTAAAATTTTAACTCAGATTATTATTTTTTTTTCTCCCCAGCTATTATCTAGCTCATGGACTTCCAAAACACTGCTGACCTTCACACTTTCTCACATATCAGCATGTGTAACTTTTAACTGAGCCAACTGAAAACAATACAAATACTGTGCTCTACAGATTCATGGGCCAGCACTGGACCACTGACAGTGACGTCAGTGATCACCCAGATCACACTGCAAAATCAGGGATTTGTGTCTTTCTGTTCTCTTGTTCACTCAGGGCAACCAATATTGTACTATGGTCTACTTTAGCTTGTAATACACAAATAATTAAGAGGACTCAAAGTGAAAACACTAAAGCAACAAATCTTGTTCTTTCAATAAACGTCCACATTCCTTTCCAATGTATGTGTTACTGAAATTTGAAGAATAGAAAAGGAGATAAAATGTGGCTTTGATTAAAAACAGTATTTGTTGGGGTTTTTTATAATTTGGGTATGAAAAGACCTCATGATCAGTAAGTTCCAGAGCAATGGTTACTTATTAAATTCGCTGAGATGCAGGCAAAAAATACTGAGAATAGTAATCATCACTGGGCAAGAGATCTTATTTATTTGCTAGAAATTCAATTTTTAACATTATGGATTTGGTTTATGTTAGCATGCTTGTTAATGAGAAATTCAAATTAATTTCAGCTGATACCAGGAAAAGAACATGTTCAGCATTGTTGGTCATACATGTGTGAGGAATACCATTGCTGTTTTATTGGACTGTGAAATTACTATTCACTCATGGAATAATAAAAAAATATATTGTGGAAAGGGTCTCTATGCAATTTCTAGCTATAAATGGGTATGCTTTATACTGTAGGCAGCAATATTCGCTCTAAATCTGTACCATATAGCACTTTAGTTTGAAATGAAGGAATAGTCTACCCAGATTCAAAACCATATGCTATGGCTAATGCCCTGTGGAATTTGCAAGCAGACTTTTTGTATAATTATACCTACTTAACAGCATTATGAAGGAGAATACAGCAGTGGATAACAGGATTGAAAGTCCTATAAACTGATTTAGATATAGAATTCTAATTATTATTTTTTTGATCTAATGAGGAAGTATATATAGTTCAGAGGAGAGACAAAGACTTTAATTACTTCTATTTATCTAACTATTTATTTAGAAAGTATCACATTATCACATTAAAAATTGATTTATCCAAGTGGTACTCTACCAAAAGCGTAGACATGGCCTATAGAAAGCAGTTATCATTTGTGAAAGTGTTATAAAACTCTGCTTACTTAAGCATTTGTAGGATGGGTTATTTTTTTTTAGTATTTTGAACTCTTTATATATGACAAAATTTCATATAAAAGGACTGTAATTTATTGGTAATACCAGGATAGTATAAAGCTCACAGAAATGTTCATATCATTCTGCTCTACTTATGATTTTTTACTTCAGGTCATTACTTACCTGCACTTGGTTAGTCATAGCTAGAATCACCCACTGCTGATGTACAGAGGCAGACACTAGAAATGGTAAATGTGACAATGCCAAGCCTCTACTGGTGTTTTGTGTCATGTAGTCCTGCTTTCTTAAAGGTTAGATGACACCACATACATACATACATACATACATGTAACTGAAAGAAAGCTAAACTATCCATCATAAGCCAGTCTGAGTTAATCTTTCTATGACTTTAATTATATCAGTGCTTATTGCTCAATGGGAAATTTTTGGAAACAGAAGGTTTTGAAAGAACAATATATTAATCTCAATGGAAAGTGCCTTATTCTCAGTTTGATGATTAAATACGACAAATGGAAACAAAATGTGTAGTCTTGAAGTTAGTTTAGTAATTTTCTTCTCTAGCATTTATTTAATTAGTGTGAAACATTTTGATTTCCAAATATTATTCAGTTAGTATTAGGTTTTATTTTGTTTTTTTTTTTAGTTTAGAGTAAGCAATAATTCCTTACTAATAGCTCCAATCTTTCCTTGTAATAATGCAATCTGCATCCAGAAATCCCTTTAAAATATCTTTATTAACACTTAAAACACTGAGGGGCAAATCTTAAATTATAAAATTCTCAGGATTAAACAGAAAAAAAAAAGGGTTAGCAATGAAGGAAAATAGATGTAAGATCATCCAATAAACCAGTGTAGTTTACAACACAGAGCAAAAATGGAACCATGAAAGTTCAAGGTTCACTTAGAAAAGTCTTCTACAAATTGAATTCTTTTCCTGACCCTATGGACACGCTGTCATCTTATGTCTAACACTTTTCCCCTATAGTTCCATTCAGTAACAGGATTTGAGATCCAGTCACATCACCAATTGCCCACCTTCTTCTTCTTTTTCTCCCTTCCCCCCTGCCAAGAAGCATAGGTAGAAGTGTTTTACTCTCCTTCAGGATTCTTTTCTGCAGACCTCTTTTCCTTGGAAAGCCACTTATGAAAGTCTGTGTGTTATTAAAATTTGGTTAGAAAAAATGTCAGTAATCTATTAGATTTAAATTTGAGGCCTAGCTTAATGGACTGAAATGCTTCTTTAAATGCACTTATTTAAAATAGTAATTAAAAAAAAGTTTCTTTCCCATCAGATTAAACCATATATCTGAATAGTCTGGGTATCCTGTGGAGCTATTTGCATACTAGTTAACGGTGACTGACAGGACTACCCAGTGTGCCAATGTGTCTCTTGTTTTGATTATCAGATAACTGGTGAAATGCAACACTCATGGTGTCAGATTCCTATTTACAGTATTGTTGCATAAACAAAAACTGCAGTAAGGTTGTTTGGTTTTTTTCACTCATTTGAATTCCTGATTTGTGCTTTCTTGTAATGTCCCTGTTTCCAATTAACAGCATTTAAGAGCAGCTTAAGTCTCTTTTTGCCTTTACGAAATAGATCATGGCCAGTTTTACATGCAAGAGGAGCTTTCTATTGTAATTACAATTTTTGCCCCAGAAACATACAAATAAAGACATACAATGATATTTTTTTCCTTTGATCCAAGTGATTGGACACTTCAATAGAAATAATTTCCATATGAGAACAATTTAATACTGTGTGAAGATTATTCTGTGTGGAAAGATTTTCTGTAGTGTAGAATAATTAAAAAAAAGTTTTCTCTAAATAGCTCAAATAGCTATACTGACAGAAAATTTCAGCATGGGTTGGGAATTCTCAGTTTTTATTCTACAAAATTAGGAGGGCTTATAAATTAGTTCGTTTTACTAATGAAATTAGTTCACCTTTAGATCACAGCAAGACAAGTAACCCAAAGAAACCTGAACCTAAATTAGCTACACCAGATTTCCAGCCTTCATAGATAGTGAGAGACATGAACTCCTGGCCAACTTTCATTTAAAAAATGTCTTTACAAGCTCTGTTACTTAGACAACAGCTTATGACATTCTCTTTCTTATTTCCCATTTATGATGTCATTATTAAAATATAATATTTGGTATTGCATATGCCCAAGATAGCACTAAACTTCTACTCCTGTCAGATTAAGCAATTATTCTCCAAACTTACTCATGCATAGAATTCTTATCCAACAGGTCACTAAAGTTTACAGAGGGATAAGGCTCAAGACCAGTGAAATTTAGTGATGTTATCAGACTTCTCACCTTTGTTGTTTTGTCAGTTCTTTAGCTTCCATCAATAATCCCCACTAAAAACACAAAGAAAAGCCTTAATTATTACAGAAATGGAAATTTACAGATATAATATCCTCTACAATGAATTAATGAAAATTTACTTTCATGTGATAAACTAATCATAAACATCTGATCCCTCAAATTATATTTACCCAATAATAATAAAAAAATATCTAGAAATTATAAAAAGGTGAAGTGCTTTCTTCTCAAATCAACAACCTGGTGACTTTAAAACAAAACTCTACAATTTCCATTCATTTGCATTATCTTCTCCTGAAATCTGAATATAATTAAAGTATGGCTCTAGCATGTGATGCAGAATGACATGAATTGAAAACAATTTCTCTGTATTGTAAATACTGCAATGGTTAACATGGTGATGGAATGAAATAAATAAAGAGGATTACTGCTGACCTATTGGAGGCAGACAGGGTGGAGTTTTCCAAAGACCTTACTGAATTCACAGTTGCATTTTTCTTGTAAATTAGGCCATTTAATGATATTCATCTGAAATTTCACGTGTTCCGAAGTAGTGGTGAGATGTTAGCTCTCCTTTTGTGACGTAGGAGCAACAGCAGGTTACCTTTATTAAAGCATGTGGAATCCTCACACCAAATATCTTTAAAAGAAGAATGAGATACACTGGAGGTGGGTATTTGTGGTGTCATAAAAATCTGCATTAACAGACTTAGAGAATATGCTGAGTTGGAAGGGACCTACAAGGATCATCAAGTCCATCTCCTGGTCCTGCACAGGACGACCCCTGTTCAGAGCCAGGATCATGTCACACCATGTGCCCAAAAATATTATCCAAAGGTTTCTTGAACTCTGCCAGGCTTGGTGCTGTCACCACTGCCCTGGGGAGCCTGTTCCAGTGCCCAACCACCCTCTGGGGGAAGAACTTTTTTCTCATATCCAGCCTAAATCTCCCCTGACACAACTCAGGCCATTCCCTTGGGACCTGTCACCACACAGAAGAGATCAGTGCCTGTCCCTCCTATTTCTCTCAGGAAAAAGTTGTAACTGCAATGAGGTCTCCCCTGTTTCCTCTACTCCAGACTGAACACACCAAGTGCCCTCAGCTGCCCCTCAAGGCCCTTCACCACCTTTGTTGACCTCCCTTGGACACTCTCTAGTGGCTTAGTATCTTTCTTATACTGTGGTGTCCAAAACTGCACACAATATCCAAGGTGAGGCCACTCCAGTGCAGAGCAGAGCGGGACAACCCCCTCCCTCAACTGGCTGGCGATGCTTTGGCTGATGCCCCCCAGGACACGGTTGGCCCTTCTGGCTGTCAGGGCACTGCTGACTCATATTCAACTTGTCATTGACCAGGACCCCCAGGGTCCTTTCCATGGCACTGCTTTCCAGCATTTCATTCCCCAGTCTGTCTGTTCGTCTGGGCTTGCCCCTTTGCAGGTGCAGAATCTGGCACTTTCCCTTGTTGAACTTATGGCTGGTGATTGCCCAATCTTCTAATTTGTTGCGGTCTCTCTGCAGGGCCTCCCTGCATTCCAGGGAGTTAGCAGCTCCTCACAGTGATGTGTTGTCTGCAGACTTGCTTAGTATCCCTTCCAGTCCTGTATCCAAGTCATTTATGAAGATGTTGAAGAGCACAGGGCCCAGGATGGAGCCCTGTGGAACCCCACTAGTGACAGCTCACCAGCCCGATGTCACACCATTCACTATTACCCTCTGTGCTCGACCTGTGAGCCAATTGCTCACCTACCACATGGTGTGTTTATTCAGCTGTGTGTGCTGGACATTTTGTCCAGGAGGATCCTGTGAGAGACAGTATTGAAAGCTTTACTGAAATCCAAAAAAATAACATCAACTGGCTTCCCCTGATCAGCTGGGTGGGTTACCTCGACATGAAACGAAATCATGTTGGATAAGCAGGACTTTCCTCTCATGAAGCTGTGCTGGTTGTGACCAATGACTGCATTGTCCTTAGATGTTTTTCAGTACTTCCCAGATTAATCTTCTCCATAACTTTACCAGTAACTGTAGTGAAACTGACAGACCTGTAAATTTATGTTATGTCCTCTTTCTTGCCCTTCTTGAAAATTGGGACATTTTCTGGCTTCCAGTCAGCTGGGGCCATTCCAAATTCCCATGAGAACTCAAAATCATTGAGGGAGGTTTTGTGATGACATCAGCCAGCTCTTTGAGGATTCTGAGATGCATCACATCAGACTCCATAAATTTGTAGGAATCCATCTGGAACAGCAGATCCTGCACAATTTCAGGGTCCACTGGGAGTTGATCATTCTCACAGTCATGGTCCTCCAGCTCAGGACAGTAAGACACCCTTGGTTCATCATCTGTGTTGAAGATAGAGCATTAAACACCTCTGTCTTGTTTCTGTCCGTGTTTGTGAGGTGACCATCCTTATCCCATAACAGGACCATGATACTTCTATTCTGCCTGACATTATTTTCTGTTTGTCAAGTATTGTGTTGCCATTAATGTATTTGAAAACCTTTTTATTTTCCCCCACATCCCTTGCCCGCTTCAACTCCAGTTGAGCTTTGGCTGCATGAATTTTTTCCATACAGTGGCAAGCAGAATCCCTGCATTTGTCCCATGTCACCTGACCTTGCTTCCACTGGGCATACACCTTTTTTGCCTTATTTCCAAGAGGAGATCTCTATTTAGCCAAGCCAGCCTTCTGTTTCGCCTGCTTGACTTCCAGCTTTTGGGAATTGCTGCTCCTGTGCCCTTAGGAGGCGATAATTGAAAAGTGACCAGCACTGATAGACCCCAGCACCTGCAAAAACATTTTCCCAGGGGACTTACTAATTCCTTGAGCAGCCTGAAGTCTGCTCTCCTCACGTCAGAGTTGAGGTTTTGCTGGCACTTTTTTCTCCAGTAAACAGAGACTTTAAATTCAATCACCTCATAGTCTCTGTGGCCAAGACAGTCACCAATCTCCACTTCACTCACAAGATCCAGTCTGTTGACAAGCAGCAGATCAAGGAGAGCATCCTTCCAAGTCGTCTTCCTTAGGACCTGTTCCATAAAGTTGTCATCCAGGTTTTTTAGGAACATTCTGGTCCAGGTTGTTACCAATTAATTTCTGGCAAGATGAAGTCCCCCATAAGGACAAGGGCAGTTGTCTTGGAAGTTTCCCTTAGTTCCTCAAAGAATAATTTGTTGGCATCATCTTCCTGGCTGGGAGGTCTGTAGTAGAATCCCACTATGACACCCACATTATTTGTTTGCCCCTTGATTCTTACCCAGAGACTCTCAAATGTGCCATTGCCAACTGTGAGCTCCATACATTCTAACCCTTCTATTACATCTCAGAAGACTCAGTTCAAGATACTTGAATAATACCTTGTACATGAACTATGTAAACCTTTCATGACTGTTCTTCCTGTTCCTTCCACTCTGTTTCTTTACCTTGAAAGTTTACTCACTTTTGAAAAATGCTATTTCAGTAAAGCAATAAATTTATAATATGGGAATCTTGTAATATACTTGGGAGAAGTATCAGTTTAAGCTAGATTCACTTATACTGTTCATGAATAATTTTATTTCTATCTTATTTGCATGACCATCTCATGCGACTAACTCTTGCGGGTCATCACAAGACAGCAGACAAACTCCACAATGGAATGAAGGAGAGAATTGGAAGGGCAGAAAGGAGAAAACTCATGGACTGAGATAAAGACAGTTTAATAGATAAAGCAAAAACTGCATCCACAAGTAAAAAAAAATAAGGAATTCACTCATTGCATCTCACCTTCATTTGTTCACCTATGTTGAGGAAAACGAGGCTCCATCATGCATAACAGTTTCTTGGGAAGACAAGTGGCATAATTCTTCAATTTCCTCCTCTTTCCCCCAGCTTTTAATGCTTAACACAACATTATGTGAGACAGAATATCCCTTTGGTCATCTGGGGCCAGCTGTCCCAGCTGTGTCCCCACCCAATATCTTGCACACCCCCAGCCTCCTCTCTGATGGGGTGGTGTGAGGGGCAGAAAAGGCCTTGATGCTCTGTGAGTGCTACTCAACAATATCTAAAGTGTGTTGTCAACTGTGTTTGTAAAAAATCCCAAACAGATCACTGTATGTGCTACTGTGAAGAAAATTAATTATCTCCCAGACAAAACCAGTGCAATAACAAAATAGCATCAGAGGAGATAATTCTCTGGGAAAAAGAACGAAGAAATCTTGCAAAGTTAGGACAAAAACCAGAAAAACTTCCAGAGATCTGTGAAGAGTTCTCCAAAATACTTCAAAACTGAACTTTAATCCACATCAGAGAGAACTAGACACAGGGTACCAAATGGCAATGACAGCATAAGTTAATATGCTCCTCATGTAACATAAATTATGGAACATAATCCAAAGATTAAAGTATTCTCTTCTGTCCTCTGTTAAATTATAGGATCTTAGAAAGAAAAAAGCAAATAAGGCATGACTTCAAGAGAGAAGATGATGTGCAAAAAGAGGAAGAAACAATTTTCTAAACATGTAGGAAGGAAATTTTGGGCACGTTAAGTCAGTCATACCATTTGCTCACCTACCAAAATATCCTTTCACATAGTACAGCTTTGATCTATTTTAATTTCTCTTTCTTTATATAAGTTACCTAAATAAAATGTAAACTTATTAGCTGAGGGATAAGAGGTACTCAAAAGTGTTGATCTTTTTCTGAATTTCCTGACTATGGTGGAGTGGGGCAGAAATTTTCAAAAGTGAGAATTATGTCCACATTATTAATGCAGTCAATGTTTATGTGGATTAACTAAGAAGAAAGGAAAAGTATAAAACGTTCCCTTACAAATCAGAAAACACTTTAAAACTTCCATGACATATTTGAGTCAAATCACTTTTTTCCTGGAAATGTTGCTCTGGCCTGAAATGAACAATGGTGGTGACATAAAAACAGGGTAGCTGAATATTTTTACTTTCTGAAAACTCAAAACTCTGATCCATGAATTTGGTTTAAGATCTCATTTTCTAAGCTCTAAATCTTTTAGATTTCCTTTAATACCTAAATGAAATTCTAAAAGGAACAGCACAGATAGGCTGTAAGAACTGTACTAATTGTTTCTATATAAGTTTGAACTCACATCTGCAATGTTGTTGTTTTCCTTGTGATTCTTTTGGCCAGACAAGTTTTATACAAGTCTAGGAATCTGAGTGACTAGAAAGCCTGAAAACAGGACTAATTGCTGATTAGAAATTCTCCATAGCTTATATATGTAAAACTAAGCTGGTTTGCAGTGAAACTCATTATTTCATACTGTTGCCTTAGGGTTTTCATGAATTTGTGGATTTTTATACTTCTAGGTATACTTCTCACATATAGCGTAGCTAACAACCTCTAACCCTGTGTTAGCTGTCTTAAGGGTCAGATAATAGCTGGAACACTGCGTTAAGAAAACAAGTACCAGAGCTAAGGCAACTAGATACCATGTTAGTCAAAACAACTAGCAAAGCCCAGCAACCTTGGAGAAGCTCCAATAAGGCAAAGGAGTCTTAAAACCTCCAACTCAATTCTAAGAGAGGCGTGCCATGAGGCGGAACCAGGGGAAATTCTGGGCATGGACATATTTTAGATTGGATAGGACCTTTAGATACGATAATTGAGTAGGGTTACAAAATGAGCATGCTGCCACGTAGAAGGGAGCTTTTCTGCTTTCTCCAGCTCTCCTACACTTTATTGATATTTTCTCTCTCTCTCTCACACACACACACACACTCTGCTGCCCAGCCTGATGTGGTGCCCGGTGTTACCCCTTCCAAAAGTGGGGGGGGAGGGGGGAAGAGCTCGGAGGAGCTCTGCTTGCAAAAAAGGGGGTTTCCCTCTCTTGATCTCCTGAGGTGGCGGGAGAAGATGTTTCTCCTTCCTTGTTCTCTCGGACTGGACTTTGGGAACCTCAAGTCCTGCTTGAAGGAAGACGAGACCGGTAATGGGAATCAGGTACCAGCAAGAGCTGGGGGTTGCTGAGCTGCAGGGATGCAGCTGCAAAAGGGAGTTTCTCCCTTGTTATTGTGGGTTGGGAGGTGAAATGACTTGGGCCCAGATGTTGCAAGAGTCATGTTCCCAGCCTGTTGGGTGAAAGGGTTTTTCACCTGGGAGGGATGGGTTGTCCCTTGTTTGCTTCGGTAAGACATGGCAGAGTGGCCCAGGGGGTTTGGCTGGAAACAGCCGGGTATTAAATGAAAGGGACGCCTTTTGGATTAATTTACTCTGCATGTTTTGAAGTGGTGGTGCTTGGAGAAGAGCTCACACGGAACTCCTGAGGCCATGAGTTCATCCTAGCACCGGTCTTTTCTATCTGTTACTTATCAACCCGTGTTGTACTCTTTTATACTTTATATACTCTTTTATACCCCTTTATATTCTGTACCCCAAAACCCTATAAGTAAAAGAACTCTGCTTTACCTACATAAAGTTGTCTTGGAAAGTTTTTCCCCCTTCCTTAAGGCAACAACACTTTGCATAAAACTTAAGGTTTATAACAAAATTCTTGTAGTTTTATATTTGAGAAAAGTTATATGTACAATGGGAAATTGTAAGTAGCAGTTAGTAGTAGGTGTTATTATGCCACTTCCTTCTCAAGATGCCAATCATCTACAATGTATGTCTTTCCATGCTGCAGGAGCTGTCTTTTCAATCCTCTTTATAGATCAATAGCAACAGTTTAACTCTGTCAGAAAGTATCACCAATTTCAAAGTACTTGAAATTATTTGATTATCCTGATTTTATTTAGGTTCTGACAGTCAACCAAGTTTCATATTAAATAGTAAGCTTAGAAGACAGAGGTAGGAGTACTTTAGATATTTAGGATGTTTAACCTCACACCATTTTTCTTTGCTACATATTCATGGAACAATAGCTAACATAAGGACCAGATGATCCTTAGTGTTAATTAATTAATCTGAGGATCCTTCTCACTTTGGAATCATATATTGTCTATAGTGGGCTCATATCATACCAGCTCCATGATTCCAAGACCTGAAGCAAGAAAGATTACTTCAGGTTTACAGATCTGCTAGATTTAAGACTGATGAGATCTTGTTCTTTCAGTGAAATTGCACAGGTTTGTCCACTGACTTCAATGAGAAGAAGAGCAAGATCAGGTTTCAGATTTTCTTCTATTTTTAACTGTTAATTTGCCATATCAAACAGATTGTATATATGGACATGAGATGTAATAGCACTGAACCGTTTGAAGAGCACAAGATAATTCTCAATGGGTTAAAGGCTCCCCACTTCTGTCTTCTAGCCACTAAAATATGCAATTACAAAAAAAAAAAAAGGTCTTGATCTCTGGAAACCATGCCTTGTTAAATTTCCCTAGCAGACAAGATGGTACTGTGTAGCATTACATGTGGTTACTGTTAATCACATCCTTGCTGTAAGTTATCATGATGTAGCTAAGGTAATAAGATGTGACAAATGGCAGCATGGCAAGTCATTCTGTGTAGTTTCCTTTGGAATATAAAAACTATCTAAGAATAGGCTTATACTGCTTTTCACTAGCCATTTGTTCCTGGATGTAATGAGCAACCATTAACTTGAATTTGAACTGCACTGACCTACAAGGAGGAAAGGGAAGCTCTTGGGGAACTGCAAGAAATCTTTTAGGGGCAAATGGAGAAGAAAGGCAGAGTGAGACACTGCAGAATGCATTTTGGATCACTTATTTGGATACATTCCTTCAAAAATAGACTTAAAACTTCCCATCCCCCACCCCCTCCTCCCAAATCAAACCCTAATTCTGCTGCTTAGGCCCATGAACTCTAGGATACAGTGGCACTTGTCCATGAGGTAAGATTTTGCAGCTGGGCAGAGCCAACAGAAACAAAATTATTTGATTGCTCTGCAGTTTTGACCAAACAAGATGGTCAAAATAGGAAACGTAACTCTCCTCCATTTTTCCAGCACACATACAGTGTGGGTTTCTTTGTTTTGATTTACTGATGCTGGTAGATTTTATTAATTGCCCTATAAATTGCTGTTATTCCAAAGAGGTTTTGAATAAAAGGAGGAGGCTGGAGGAAATAATAATTTTCATCTGTAAGAAAGAGGAAAATGCATAGGACTTCTTAATGATAGAAAATTAGAAACATTTTAAAGAGCCTGTCACTGCTTTACATCTTCCCATAAATTATAGAACTATCTGCAACAGAAATAGCTGCAGGCAAAAAATTACTTCAGTGATTATTGGGAGTGTGGACAACATGTTAAAAACCCCACATAATTCAGTTATATTCTGGTTCTTAGATACAGCAATATAAAACAAGAAAATGGTAATTATTTAGGGATTTTTTTTAACCTTGATTTTAAAAGAAAACAATGAAAACTTTGTGTTAAATTTATTTTCAGACTTCTCTTATATAACCAAAGTAGGATTGGATTTTACAAAACCATGTGAAGGTAGAGATGAAACTTAATAAAAAGATATTGATTTTCATTGATGATCACAGTATTGAAACAAATTTAAAAAAAATCCTTTCCAGTTAAATAAACACTTTAACAGACAGAAAGAGATGCAAGGTAACAGCACAGGTATCCTATATGCTTCAGTTTACTTTTTGGGGAGACAAATGGTAACAGTACAAACATAAGTATTGCAGAATTATTTCTATCACTACTGTTGAATCCACAGAAAATTAATAATTTCTTACTGAAACCTGTATTCCCTGATTTGGAAAAACAAGCACCACAGCTTTGAAAAATGAAACTAAAGGATACAAATAGACCTCAAAGAGGCATAATATATTGCAGAAGTATGTTTTAGGTGCTTTCACAGTCCTTCCCTTGACTAATTTTGAATTTGTTTTCTGTTAAAGTTATTGCTGAGTACCATCATTTGTTTAGCATTTGCCTGTGTAAAACACCAAACACTCTTATAAAGGAATGATATCTTGGCTGTTGTCTCCACAGTTGATTACAGCACTCAAAGTTTTTAGATATTGGATATCACTGTAGTTGTATTATGGAAAAAAGGCAACACCATCACTATTAAGATATGTGACAAGACCACTGTAGTCATGTAACATATAGAAAACTGGGAGAACACTGTTTTAAAAATATGAACTGCTTTAAAATGGTGGTATTGGTGTGAAATTCAAACGTGTTAAAATGGATTTTAAAAAGTGTGGTTTTTTCAACTCTCTTTCCTTTTCCCCATTTTTAGCTAAAGGTAAATTCAGGTTCAGTCTGTACATGCCACTTCTTCTGCTTGTTTTTACCCTCACCCAGCCATTTGTTTTAATGAAAAATGAAAGGTCCCTGTAACTTCTAAAGTTGAATAAAGTTGAAAAAGTCACAAATATTGCACTTTCTGTTTGGCGCTCTGGGGGCACCTTGAGGTTGGAAAAGGCTTTAAATTTATCAACTGTGGAAAATACAATAGAAACCCGCAAATTAGGTATTCCAAACAAGTATAAAACGTAGCACTTTACTAATGAACCAGTTAAAATTATGCCACTGGCCATAAGTTGGTGGGTCTTTGTTAAACTTTTCACAACTTTTGCTATGTTCAGAAATAACATGTCCTTTCCTCTAGCATACCTGTACTTTCAGTGGTGTATGTCCCAGGGTATAGGATATAATCTGGACCATGCACTGAGTCTGAGCCAGAGGAGATGACTGTCCCAACCTGTCCAAACGTCTGCCAGGTTACTGACCTGGCCAAGGTTGCCTTCTCCTCTCCTCATCCCTCATCCTACCAAGGTTGACTCCTTGAACTCATTCACTTCTGTTAGGCAGAAAAATGTAGCTGCTAAAATCACTAACTGTTGACTGTGGAATTGGGACCAGACTAAGTGTACAAACCATTATACATGGATCAGGGAGAACTAGAACATCATCTCTGACTCTATCCTTTTTGTACAAAACTGATGAACTTTGTTCCACTTCACAATCCTCAGACATTCACCATCTGAATACTGATCTTTTACACCGATTCTCCTACAGACTTAGAAAGACTTCCAGCCTATAGCTACTGTTGCCATAAGGGGAAGGAAAAAACTTTCCAAGACAACATTATTTTGGTAGAGAAGCATTCTTTTACTTATAGGGTTTTACGGATACAGAATATAAAGGAGTATAAAAGAGTGTATAAAGTATAAAAAGAGTCTAAAAGAGTACAACAGGTGTTGACAAGTAACAGATAGAAAAAGACCAGTTCTAGATTGAACTCACAGCCTCAGGAATACCATGTGAGCGCTTTTCCAAGCACCACCACTTCAAAACATGCAGAGTAAATTAATCCGAAAGGCGTTCCTTTCATTTAATTCCCGTCTGTTTCTGCCAAACCCCCTGGGCCACTCTGCCATGTCTTACTGAAGCAAACCAGGGACAACCTGTCCCTCCCAGGTGAAAAACCCTTTCACCCAACAGGCTGGGAAACTGACTCTTGCAACATCTGGGCCCAAGACAGCTCACCTCCCAACCCACAATAAACCAGGGAGAAACTCCCTTTTGCAGCTGCTTCCCTGCAGCTCAGCTACCGCAGCAGCTCCTGCTGGTACCCAATTCCCACTACCAGTCTCATCTTCAAGCAGGACTTGAGGTTCTTGAGGTCCTGTCTGGGAGAACAAGGGAGGGGAAACATCTCCCCTCCTTTGCAAGCATGCAAGCACGTTGAGCTCTTCTGAGCTCCCTGCCCTGACCTTTCAGGGAGGCAGGCACTGGGCACCACATCAGGCTGGGCACCAGCAGCAAGGCAGGCACGAAGACAGTGTGTGTGTGTGTGTGTGTGTGTGTGAGAGAATGTCAACAATTTTATACTAATATTATAATATTATTACAATAATAATTTTATAACACTTCTCAATTATCATATCTGAAGGTTGCATCCAATCTAAGAAATGTCCATACTCAGAACTTCCCTTGGTTCCGCCCCATGGCACGCCTCTCCTAGAATTGAGTGGGAGGCCTTAAGACCCCTTACTTTAACCTTTATCATCATCTTCACACCACTTTCCCTTATTGGAGCTTCTCCAAGGTTGCTGGGCTTTGCTTTCTTGTTTTGACTAACATGGCATCTAATTGTCTTAGCTCTGGTATGTGTTTCCCAGGCATGTTGTTCCAGCTATTATCTGACTCTTAAGACACCTAGCACAGGGTTAGAAGCTGCTGGCTACTCTAAATGTAAGAAACTACATAGAAGTATAAAAATCTACAAATACATGAAAACCCTAAGGCATCACTACTCTTACATCTTCTCCTTCCTACAGACATTTTTGCCTTTTCAGACCCATAAAAGGTGTTGCTTTTCTCAGTTGATAACATAGCTCTGAACAGTAATAGCCTCATGGAGTGTTTTACTCTTCGCTTCTCTCAAGACTTTCTGATTATGAGCAAGTTTCTTTGGCTGGAGCATGAAAGAATCTTCAAAACATGAACAAAGTATTACCATCAGGAGTGTGGTCGAGTGGTTGAGATGTGCACCCTCTTCGCTCATGGACTTGCAACAGTCAGTGCATCATGCACTTCGAAAAGTTTTGGAACTGGCTTACTGGGAATGGCCAAGAAATAGTAAGCCCTTCATAGCTGCAAGAGGATCTAGGAAGAGAAATGTGCTTTTATTGCAGCCCTTTTCGCAAGGCAAGAGATGGGAATTCAACCAATCTACTTTTTCTGTTTCCTGTTCTGAAAAGAGTAATAGTCCTGTGGTGATGTTGAATTTAATAAACGCTCCTGAATATCTGAGTAGAATTTGTGAAAAAGTGGTTTTTCTGTGTTGAAGTAATTTTGATGAAATAGAGAGTTAATTTGGAATAGTCCCAGATATTCTGGTTCTGCCTTATTCTTAACCATTTTGATTTTGATGTTCTAAATATTCATTTCTGAAAGTAATTCAATACATATTTTTCTCACAGTTACCAATAAACAGATATTTAACTTCAAATATTTAATGAAACCACTGATCAGAATTTGTGTCATATGGGATTTTTTAAAATTTTGGTTTACATTTTTAAAATTTGGATTAAAAACACAGCTAATCTTATATTTTATTTTAGTTGCATGAGAAATAGTCTAAAATATCCCACTTAATGTCATGTACCAGGTCAATCCCTATATTATATGCTCACATCAAGAGTCACTGTGTGCTAGACGTCAAATGCAGAGGGGAAAAAAAAAAGGTGCATTTTAGTCAATAGCTAAGTTGCNTCACCTCCCAACCCACAATAAACCAGGGAGAAACTCCCTTTTGCAGCTGCTTCCCTGCAGCTCAGCTACCGCAGCAGCTCCTGCTGGTACCCAATTCCCACTACCAGTCTCATCTTCAAGCAGGACTTGAGGTTCTTGAGGTCCTGTCTGGGAGAACAAGGGAGGGGAAACATCTCCCCTCCTTTGCAAGCATGCAAGCACGTTGAGCTCTTCTGAGCTCCCTGCCCTGACCTTTCAGGGAGGCAGGCACTGGGCACCACATCAGGCTGGGCACCAGCAGCAAGGCAGGCACGAAGACAGTGTGTGTGTGTGTGTGTGTGTGTGTGAGAGAATGTCAACAATTTTATACTAATATTATAATATTATTACAATAATAATTTTATAACACTTCTCAATTATCATATCTGAAGGTTGCATCCAATCTAAGAAATGTCCATACTCAGAACTTCCCTTGGTTCCGCCCCATGGCACGCCTCTCCTAGAATTGAGTGGGAGGCCTTAAGACCCCTTACTTTAACCTTTATCATCATCTTCACACCACTTTCCCTTATTGGAGCTTCTCCAAGGTTGCTGGGCTTTGCTTTCTTGTTTTGACTAACATGGCATCTAATTGTCTTAGCTCTGGTATGTGTTTCCCAGGCATGTTGTTCCAGCTATTATCTGACTCTTAAGACACCTAGCACAGGGTTAGAAGCTGCTGGCTACTCTAAATGTAAGAAACTACATAGAAGTATAAAAATCTACAAATACATGAAAACCCTAAGGCATCACTACTCTTACATCTTCTCCTTCCTACAGACATTTTTGCCTTTTCAGACCCATAAAAGGTGTTGCTTTTCTCAGTTGATAACATAGCTCTGAACAGTAATAGCCTCATGGAGTGTTTTACTCTTCGCTTCTCTCAAGACTTTCTGATTATGAGCAAGTTTCTTTGGCTGGAGCATGAAAGAATCTTCAAAACATGAACAAAGTATTACCATCAGGAGTGTGGTCGAGTGGTTGAGATGTGCACCCTCTTCGCTCATGGACTTGCAACAGTCAGTGCATCATGCACTTCGAAAAGTTTTGGAACTGGCTTACTGGGAATGGCCAAGAAATAGTAAGCCCTTCATAGCTGCAAGAGGATCTAGGAAGAGAAATGTGCTTTTATTGCAGCCCTTTTCGCAAGGCAAGAGATGGGAATTCAACCAATCTACTTTTTCTGTTTCCTGTTCTGAAAAGAGTAATAGTCCTGTGGTGATGTTGAATTTAATAAACGCTCCTGAATATCTGAGTAGAATTTGTGAAAAAGTGGTTTTTCTGTGTTGAAGTAATTTTGATGAAATAGAGAGTTAATTTGGAATAGTCCCAGATATTCTGGTTCTGCCTTATTCTTAACCATTTTGATTTTGATGTTCTAAATATTCATTTCTGAAAGTAATTCAATACATATTTTTCTCACAGTTACCAATAAACAGATATTTAACTTCAAATATTTAATGAAACAACTGATCAGAATTTGTGTCATATGGGATTTTTTAAAATTTTGGTTTACATTTTTAAAATTTGGATTAAAAACACAGCTAATCTTATATTTTATTTTAGTTGCATGAGAAATAGTCTAAAATATCCCACTTAATGTCATGTACCAGGTCAATCCCTATATTATATGCTCACATCAAGAGTCACTGTGTGCTAGACGTCAAATGCAGAGGGGAAAAAAAAAAGGTGCATTTTAGTCAATAGCTAAGTTGCTGCCATTTCATAAAACATTATATATATATATATATATATATATAACATTTTAGGGATTACATTGAAATGTGTTTTCTAGACAATTATTTCCAGTCTGAGTAACCATATGGAAGCAGAAAATTATTTTAAAAATGAAAATAAGATGGTTTACATCACCTGCATAACTTGTTTTGTTCTCTGCCTTCAGGCTTCAAAACCCGCTTCCCATACTTTTTCCTTTCTTTAAAAATAATGTACATCAGCTTAATTTATCCCAGGTCCCAACAGAAGGATCAGATTTTAAGCATTTAATGCTGTGGTTTCAAATCCAATTTTACAGTGTTCATCGTTTCAGAAGTGGCAGAATCCAAAGAGGGTTAAGGAAAAAAAAAACAAACCCAAAAAAGATCAAGCTGTTTAGGGCACCCACTCATTTTTTTTTTAAGATGAAGTTATAATCTGAAGAATGTTTCTAAAGGTGTTAGTTAGGACTAATTCTCATTTTAAGAACTGTTTCTTATTGAAAAGAAGCAAAGTTTTGAAGGATAGCCTTGCTTATATATGCAATTTTTTTGTGTACTTCCTCTGATGAGCCCTACTAAAATTAGTACACAGGAAGGCAGTACTTCAGATTACAGGAAAAAAAAATAAAAGCCACTTGAATACAGAATTATTCCCCTCAATCTAAGTGTGTAGAAACTGGCATAATATGATTCTTTCTCTTCATGTGATTGTCTGTGCAGTTTTGGCTGTTTTTCAGGATTGACACTATTCGTAGGATACAGGAACATCTCTTTTATTTTGAAGGTATTATTAGCAGAACAGAAAAAAAATAATTGTTTCATACAATAGCTGCTGCCTTTGTGACATGTACTGTTGAACAACCTCTGCTACCTGGGCCTATCTGCACACAAATTCACTTTCGTGCTGGTCAAGTCTGCCATCATTAGGGGATTGCTCTCTGCATTTCCACTGTCTGTAGGGTGCAAGCCCTATAGTGAAGATCCTAAGCGTAGTAAATAATACTACCAAGGACACACTAGGTAAAAAATGGCAATGCTGCTTTCACCAGGTAGAATTTGCTTTGCAAGTCTCTTCATGCTCCTCAGTGAGTAGCAAATGCTATTGAAAGGTTTAATTCTATTGAGTTCAAAAGTGGGTGTCTTACTGAAAATCAGTGTTTTTCTACAGGATAAACAGGCAAACAGTGTGCAATAACTGGTTTCTGGGTCCACACAGAACTTATCATTGATGGAGTCCAGGAGGAAACTTTACTTGCTAAGAAAAACAAGGCCTGGTATAGGGTTTTCACAAGTGTAAAAAATGTCACCCAAATACAAGACTGTGCGACAGTAACAGAAAATATATATATTAGTGTTGCATATCTATCTTCCCTTCCCAGAAAATCCTGACCTCCTTCCCTTGGGATATTTTCCTTCATGGAAATTTGTTGCTGATTATAAACCAAACCAAAAAATAAATGAGATGGAAGTTGTGGACTTCAAATTAGCCATACAGATTTTTTTATGGCACAAAGTTCTCTGTTGGAGGAATTTTGGTTGCAGTATCTTAGTTGAGTATCAATCAGCAGTGGTGGCTTTAGGCATAACAGTGAAGCAGCATCTTCTTTGGAACCATTGTAAAATTACTTGAATTGACTGCCAGCTTCTCAGAGACTGTGCAGATAACCTGATTTTGATGTTGGAAAGAAGACTTAATGGATATGAAAGGTGAACTACCTCCTCTCCCAAGAATGGATTCCTACAGGTCAAGGTTCAGACACATCAGTGAAGTAATATGATAAAATTTAACACTGATACTACTTTTAGGGGTGCTTGAACAATGTTTGTCATCTGGATGACTTTATTTTAAAGTGGGTGGAGAAAACTTACATCATCCATTTTGATACAGCAATCACTTCCAAAGTATTTTAAAACAAGGTGTTTTAAACTGTTTTTTATTAACTAAATTGTAGCTTATTTTTTATATGCAACTTCCCTGTATTACCCTTTCTTTGCAAGGTATGTGGAATGCTAAAATTCATTCCTTTTTTAATAAAGTGTAGCCAAAAATAGCCTGGACATATGATACTGAAGCTGCTCTTGTGCTACCCATTTAAGTTATGTATCAAGTCTAAATTTAATCAAGGCCACATTTTATTTACGTATTTCATGCATTAAACTCATTTAAACTTTTAGTCAGATTTCATTAGGGGAAATACTACCGCGCACATCATGCAGTAGTAAAGCTAATGTGCTTCAGGAATTTGAAAGGATTTAGAGATCCGAGGGTCTGATTTCAAAATTTCTTTTTCTGCTTAGTGCTTGGAGCAGGTCTGTATGCTGCACATAGTTTGTTTCCTAGGACACTAATACAGTCAGCATGGTCTATACAAATGTGTAAACATAGACATTCTCTGTAATCAGTGTGTTTGGTGTCTTAAGGCAAAATTATGTTTTTTTAGGAAATGCAATTTATGTTCAAGATTAAATTTCTCCTCCAGACTGATAACGTCTTGAGGTTGAATGAGATCATAAATATTGTGTCCTGACTTCTTGTTCACCATTTCACATCTTCATTCCCTTTTTCAGTGTTTTAGAAAAGGGGATCTGAAAGAAATGCATCTATAATGAGTCACCTTCACAAAAATAGAGTCTACAAGGTTTGATAGTCTACAAATGAATAAAATAAAAATCTAAAGTTATGGACAACTGCAATAAATACCTCTTCTAATCAACATTGCTCTTTCATTTTATTTCTTCCAATATTAAAAAAAATTCCCAACCAACCAGACAAAAAATCCCGCACATAAAACAGTAACATAGCCTTAATTGAATTTAACTGCTCTGGTTTGTCAGGTCTCTTTTGGTCAGACTCTCCTGATGCTTAGTCACCCCACTGTCTACAACGTTGAGGAAACTTCAAGTTGTATCTTTTATTTTAACTTATATATGTATATTTCAGATTCATAAGACAGCTTCATTTATCTGTACTGGGAAAAAAAAAACCTAGAAGAAAATAAAAAAAAAAATGAGAAAAAGGTAAATAACACAAACATGTGTGCTTGCAGGCAAAGCAATTGTACTTTATTTCACTGTGGGGCCTTTTTCCCTCCTGGTGCAATTTCACCATAGTCCTCAAGAATGAAGTTTTGTCATTCTTGTATGCATTGTGTCTTACAGTGTTGAAAAGCCAGTACATGGCAAAGCTTTAGTGACCCAGGGCATATTTGAACTTGTGATTTAGAGATGAAAGGCTTCATATTCAATTCCCAGTCCCATGACTCATCCAGATCCCCAGCATAATTTTGGTTTGGGAAAGAAATTTTGAATTATGAGTGTGCAAAGAGCTTTCTGTCAGAACTGCAGTTTAAAAACAGAATGGCCTGATTTACAGATATGTTGAACCCTCCGGGTCCCACTGACTTAAGACTATGAAACAGTCAGAAAAGCAGACCTTACTTAGCACCTGTCCTCAAAATACTGCACAAAAGGTAAGCATATTGCTGCAGGATCTAGGGATTGTGATCCCAGATCCAGATACAAGGCCAGGCTTGGAAAGGAATGGCTTCTGTAGCATCATTCCTTCTCTCCTCAGCCTGCTAGGAAACCACTACTAAAGAGCTTTTGAAGATTGTAGACATGTGGTATGTCCTCAAGGACTAACAAGTCTAGGGGCTCTGCTTTCTGATAGCAGAGAGTATGATTACATCCCTGATCTCTAATTGTGTCCATTTTCTCCTCCATATCTTTCGAGGAAAAAAATATTCTTTGCCCCATAACAGCAGCTCTTACAGCGGAAATTCATTTTTCATTCACTTGAACTGAAGTTCAAGTACTTTGTGTTTCTGACAGAAACATGGAATCAGATAATGAGAGGGTGTGTGTGTGAACCTGGGGCTTCACAAAAGAAATTAAGCTTTCCCTCTTAGGTATGTTGTATTGCTTCAGTTCTCAAGCCAAACACATCAGTCCCTCACATCATGCAAGTCAGCTCACCCTCAGAGCAAGCAGCCTCTCCAAGTGGATAGTTTCAGGCACTCACATTCATGCTTAGATCTGCTTCATATTATTTAATGTACTCAAATCCTGCCTACCTTAGCAGTATGAACACAGCTTGTGAGAGCTCTGTGCTGTGGTTAATGCAAAGCCCATGCTCATGCACAGCCAACAAAAGCAACATAATTGTTCTTGTAGGTTTTAGATAACCTCTTAGCAGTTGAACTCCCTTGTGACTACGCAGTCATACCAACCATTATTCCTCACAGAAGAATTTGTGGAATGTGGTAGCTAAGTTAAAAATAATTTTCACAACAGTATTCAGGAGATATGTTGCCAAGACAAAGAAATAATGAGATCAGAGAAGTAGCAAAATAACTAGTTTGAGGGATCTCTGCTAACCAGAATCTTTATCAGCTCCTCACCTTTTTGCATCTTAACTGCCTTAGGCACAGTTTATAGTGCTTTCATGTACCAAAAGGGGCTTTCCTCATAAAATGAAATATAAATTACTCCTGGTTTGAGCTAAGCAAAATATGCTCGGATTAATGAGTAGAGACACTGTAACTACTAAATCAAGCTGCAATGGAAATTCTTTGCTGGTGTTGCTGGACCCGTTTGGTGAAAATAGATGTGTAATTAAACTTTAAGGTAGCCTAAGAAAGATAATGCAATGAAAGATAAGTCAATGAAAAATACAAACAGAAAACACATCTACAGTAGCACTTTATGCAGCTGTGCCTCTCCCTCACTGCCACTGAATGGCACAATACAATCATATTGATTTCACATAAATCATCTGTCCTCTTGTTAAACAAAAAACAACAAAGTTTCCTATAAGGAACTGGAAAATTCTCATCATATGACTATGAAATTAGATAGTTACAATTTTTCAATAGAAGACTTACTAAAGCACCTTGAAAATAGACTTTCAAAAGAGAAAGAAGGATTCGAAAAATTCTCTGCCTAGTCTCAGTTGAAGAGAGATTACATCTTTGGGTCAAATTACCAGTGAATGTAGAAAGCACTACTTTTTTACCTCTTTTGTGGGCAGAAGATTTAGATTTCTGCAGAGATTTTGGTCAGACAGATTTTGTGTATGCTGGAAATAAGTGTGTTTTTTTTCAGGTAGAACCCAAATATAATTGCTAGGTTTACAAGAGTTTTAGATTCCTTCCCATAGTTTTTGGAAAAGAGTTATTTTTCAGTTTGATCTGTGTACTATTACTACTAAAAGTGGAAACTCTGAAATACCTTGGGCTGACACTGGACTATGTATTTGCTTTCAGTTGAAATTCCAAAGGATGTGAGTTTCTTGTGGATACGTATTTTATATCAAGCAGTTTACACATCTTTAATACACTCTGCATTTCAAAACCCAAGATATAAGCTTAATAAATAATTTTTAAAGTTGGAGTGTTCTTTTCCTCCACTGGGTGTCACCATAAGGCAATGACACTGGGTATCTCAGTAAAAAGTTTGTTAGATCAGAGCGTTTATATTTATTCTGGAAGGATGCAGTGGGATAATCATTCTTGCTAATTAAACACTGAGGAAAGCCCCACCCAGTCCTGAGATCCTCAGAAAGATGCTGATACCCCAGGGAATATCAGAACAGATCTGAAGGGGCACACCAAGGAAAACCCACCCTAAACAAACAAAAAGCCCACCAACCTGTTTCTAAGAAAGAATGTAAATCGATTTCAGAATTCCTTACTGGTGATGGTGAAATAATTAAATGAAGGGGTCTTCATGAAAGACTGAAGGCTTCATTGAAATGTTTCATTTGGGAACAGAGGGTGGGTTTCAACCATTTCTAGAACAGTTGCTACAGGGAAGAGCATTTTACCTGACTTCAGAGTAATAATTAATCATAATTTCACCTACTTATGTAATTTCAACCTTACCATTTAAACTCTTATACCCAAGGTGTCAGTCATCTATCATGAAGCAAGAACTTATGGCAGTCCCAGGTGGCTCATAGACCGAACTCATGGCATTACTTCCTTCACCTGGAACAGCTACAGCTGGATCTGATCATCACTTATGTGACCTGTGGTTACATCTCACAGGGGGAAAAAAGTATTTCAAAAGAAGGCAGCCAATAACCATGTATTTTATTTTTTAAAAATGTTTTTTCACAAACTGTATTCTTTAAGGAATATTTTAAAACAATTTCTCCTTCCCAGCCTCCACCCCTGAAGTATTTACTTAATTTGTTTTTATTCTTCTTCATTTCTTCTTAGTTTTTTTTTAATCCCACGCATTAATGCTTAATGTCACAATCAACAATCTGACACTAATTGGTTCTATTAGTTAAATTTTTTATTATTCTGGATGCCTATCAATAATTCCTCCAGTGTACAATATGAAAAAACAAATAGAGAATTTTGGAAAATTTTCTCTGCATTCAAATACTGGACAGACTGCAATTACAAAACACAAAGACAAATTCTGTGGTTTGGTTCTTTGCTGAGCAATTTTGACCAAATTAGGAAATTCAGAAAAAGGAAAAAATAATGAAGACATAAATTTAAAGGTAGGCCCTTCCATCCCACATTATTGCAGCACTTGATTTTTTCCACTGTTTATATTAAAGGTGAATAAACTGTAAAGATTAAGGTTACAAAACTAAAATGTAAATGCAGCAAAAATAAAATATATCTGAACACTCCAGATGTGTTCACCTAGACTAACAGTAGACAGTATGTGTTTGCTATTTATCAACCTTTGAATGGAAGTATAACACTTTCAGTGTACCTTCATAGTTTCTTCAATCTGCCATTCATTTTTCCTATGGGGACCACGTAGTGTGTTTAACTTCTGGGACAGAAGTAAATATTTTTGTGAAAACTCTTCAATTTTCATCACAATGTGACCAAATCAGACTTGCAAAAAAAGAAAGGGGTAAAAAAAAAGTAAAGGAAAAAAAGGATAAAGAAAAAGAAAAAAAAAGGTTATACTGGAAATGCCAATAACACCCAGTAGGTCAGGACTCCTACCTGAAATATTGGTGGTTCAATATCTATTCTGAAATTGGTTCCCTTCCCTTCCAACCACTCAAAATAAGAGCACTACCTGCTCTGTTGAGGTTTTATATATACTCTGGGCCTATACACTGTGAAGCTTTCAGAAGCAGTTGTGGGTATCTGTCTTATGGAATGGCCAAGCAGAATTGCGTCAGTAAAGTGTTGTAGAAAAGATTCCACCTTCCTGATAAACTCTTCAGCTTTGGGCTGAGACTTTGTTCATTAGTCATTTGTAGGAATGAATATAATTTCTGTTATTAAAATTATAAGTTACCTTTTTTGTTTCCTGTACCAGTGAAGAACAAGTGTGGACAGCTTGAGATTAGTGGATGATCCTTATAATTTCTTTGAAAGGATCCTAACCCTCTGCATGTACTTAACTAGTAGAAGGATATCGGATTACTCTGCTAACAGACTTTTTACAATGAGGGTTGAGCAAGATCAAGGGAAACTCAAATGGCACAAACCTTACTTGAACAATTCCTCTGGAAATATCAACCTCACTTAACTTTGGTCAAATCTGAGATTTGAATTCTGTAGAATAAATGCACTGTTGGGAGTATGATCAGATAGACTTTCAAATTAGAATGCAGATCACTGTTGGAACTTTGTAGGCATTGGGATTTGAAAAGCTATGGGTGTGATGTTTCAGTTATTAGAAAATTCAGTGACCTCAAAAATGCCATGCAATCCTAATGACGAGGAAATGGGAACACCAACCTACAAATAACCCTGGACTAAGAAGGGATTGTGAGAATTTTCTTTAGGTTAACATGAAATCTGAGCATCAATTTAATGTAAATTATGCTAGAAGTTGCAAAAAGTAGAGAAAAATCAGACTGCTACGAAGGAATACATTACTGGTACCAGGCCACTTACTCAAAGAATAAAATAATCCTTTCCTTTTTAATTTTTAAAGTTATTTGGGTGCTTTTACCTCCAATGAAAATATTATGTGTACTGCCACTTGAAAAGAAATAAAAGACAAATATAGGTTGCAAAGTATATGAGTTTTTATTAGACTTCAATGAAAACTCACATTCCAGATTAAGGGAGTAGAAGTGTTAAGAAAATTTCCCGTCTGACCATCCTTAAGACTCTCTGGCAGTCACACTCCAGCACCAGAGACTGTCACTGCTGGGACCGAAGCCACTTCACAGCAGCTCCAGTGACTCGATGGGGTTCCCATTTGACTCCCTGCACACCCCACTAACACACAGTCAGACCAGGTTTCCTGGCCAGTTCAGCCCCACATTTCCCACAGCAGTCTCAGATGTCTCGTTTCTTAGAGCCGTTTATTCAAGGCACAGTAACACAGAAACAGCCGGAGCTGGGGCCTCCAAGGAGATACCCCCCAATAAAGGAATCCCTGGCCTTTTATACCCTCACACTGAGCACTGGCCTTACTCTTCCTCCTGAGTCCTCTGTTCCTGACCTGTCCATCCACCTGGTTGGCACCACAGGTCTTCTTTTATTAACCAAGGGTTGGCAGCTCACAGCCTCGTATTGGCCTCGCACCCAAAGCTCAATCTGCATCTCAATATGCAGCTTGCTGATAGGGCTACCTGCACCAGATGCATTGCTCAACAGGCCTCCCTTTGTTTTAATTCAGCATACCATTTAATATACTAAAAGAAAAAAAAACCCAAATTTTCAAGACATTATCCCTTGCCCTTATATACATTTTTACAAGTAACAAACATAATGATTTGGTCTAACAAGTGTATTAGTCAACAGAAGTCTCCATCAGCCCTCAGCTTCAGATAGACACACATGTGCCAACTGCTTAACATCATCTGGAGAGCACCAACTTCTTTTTCTTTGATCTCTATGCAGATCTGTGCTTGCTCCCAAAGCCACATTCTGAACATGCTATTTGAGGTGACTGGGCACATTGCAGTTCTTGCAATAGTTTTCAGTGTCAGACAATGAGTTTTCCTTTCAAAACACAAAATTATAAAGCTTCTGGAATCTCTTAGACAAAACTTAAAACTGCTTTTTGTTATACTATTCAGTGTTCTGCCTTGAAAACGTCTACCAGTTTGTAAAACGAACAAACAAGACTACTAAGCATTCCTGATATACCACAGAACTCTATCTTCAGTAGTCAGTAGTTGAAGAATTTAATTTATATAAATTTATTTGAAAACAAAGATAGAGAAATTTACTGCTAGAGCTGAAACCTATAAAGCTTCATAGTAGACAGTTAAGCTTGAGGTTTATTATTTCCTGCAAATTCCATGATGTCAAAACTGGATGGCAGCATCACACATTGGAGTAAAGTGTTCTTTTAGGTAGTAACTACAGGCAGTTATCAGTAATTATGTCTGGTGCCAGGAGCTGGACAGAATTCACAGAATAATCAGACATTATATACTAGTGTAGTCAATGGGAATGTTTCTTGGGATTTCTGTGAAGATATTTTGTGAGTTATCTAGCCTTTGTCTTAGTGCATAATTGTTCCACAGGGTTCCTGTCTTTGTTCTTCAAGGCAGCAACCCTCATCTGAAAGATGACTGTGCAAAGAACCACACTGATTCAGGCTGATTGATTATTCCTGAGTACTCCCCTGCTCTTCAGAGAACAACAGTGCTAGTCCTGATAACATGGTTAGAACAAGTATAAAAACAGGATAGCAAAGTACAGTACAGAGGATGTATGTCCTAATTTTTCCAATGGACATGATGTTTACCAAATTTTGTAAGACTGAGTGGTCTGTCTAGTAAATCTCTTTCCTTGGGACATTCTTCAAGGACAGGCTGAAATAATTCCAGACCCACTTAAAACATTAGGAGGGTCATGACTCCCTACTTGCGTTCTGAAGAAGTTCTACGGAGAAAATACAGCATTCTAAGTAAGCTGGATGGTATGTTCTGTTTTGTGATAAAGGCAACAGTTGTGCTCCTTCTCTCAAGGATGCATTTCTGAACAGGAGAGAGGTGCAGTTTTTTCTTTCCCATCTAGGTAATGAGCAATTTTGAACTTCAAATAAGGGCTTATGTCCCACTGCCCCAGGTAAAAGAAGTCTCATCCTATGGTCATCTGATGATAAGAGGCGAAGGGAGTATCCACCGAGGATGGAAGTTCAGCATTGCTAAACTGTTGTAACCCTAGCTCTCAGACTTTGGGTGGTGATCTTTGCTCAACCATAGCTATGTGGAATGATCCAGCCACAGAAAGTTTTCTGCTTACTGGCCATGCAACAGTGATAAGAAGATGTCCATACACAGGTGAGCACAGCTGTTTCACTGCTGCATTTCACTTCCCTTTCTCTTCCATGTAAGCTATAATTCCTCATGGTCACCCACAGGCATATGTTATACAGTGATTTATTTGCTTTATTTAGCACCACTTGCAGCATTTTTGTTCCCACCCTCAAAAGTTTTCTCCTCTGTCTCATGAAAGCAGTTGTTTCCACCTTGTCCTGAGCATATATGTCTTTTATCCTTTTCACCATAACCTTTCACTGCTCTTCAAAGCTAACCATATTGAACAGATAGTGAATGCTCTGATCAATAATCTTTGAAGAAAGATGGCTACAATGCTTTGGAGCCAAGCAACCCCAAGGTTTTGTCTTCCGTGTAACAGCTGCCAAAATTTAGATGGTGTGGATAGCTAAGGAAATTAGTATCAGGTGTGTGGGGCCTTTTAACAGAATGGTGTAGATGTGGCCTTCATAGCTCTGCCAAACCACATATCTTGCCAGCAAGTTTGCTTCATGTGAACCATGTCAAAAATACTTTCAGATAAAATGTAATTAAAACAATTGACCATTATATAAAAGGCTCTAAGAGAGGTCATATCCAAATATTTGTACCATACTGATAGGCTGAAGGCAGACCAGTCAAAAGAGTTTTCAGTCAGAAATGAAAACTTTGTTTAGTTATAAATTTCTTAGTAGCTGTTTGCTGTGATTGTAAAAAGATAAAAGCACAACTCAATGAGGGGCAACAGAACACCGTGTTCTGCTGTTCAGTCACTCCTCTTTTTCTCAAATGTTTTTGATTTAGTAGGGCATTTACCTCAGTGGGTCAGTGTTGTGCTGAGCTGAAGCCTATATTTCTTATAATGAAATGACAACACACTTCACAATTAAACGACCTGCATAACAAATTAATTGCATGTACTACCTGGACTCTGTCACTGAAGGTAGCTCCACAGTTTCTCAACAAGATTATTACTTAGAAATATATTTACAATCACTGTCATCATGAGACCAAAAGGAAAATAAGAACTTTATATGCACATGTACATAAGCTCAAAGGGCTAAAAACTTAGACAGCTTTTACAGCTAAGTAAAAACTCAGCCTCACTGACAAAACAAAAAGCCTACTCACACTTGAAAAACTATCCAGATTACTTTAACTTTGATTTACTGTCTGTAAAATTCATACTCAGATTTCAGGCTACTGTTCCTAAAACAGGCATGTAAATGAAGACTCCTAGACTATCTGATCACCTCCAAAGAGCAGAGTACACTGAACATCTCGCCCTGGGTCATGGTGGGTCCGTCACACCGATGATGAGCTGTGTTGGAACACAGTGCCATCTAGCGAGCCACGAAAAGGGGACTCAAACTATGGTCAAAGAAAATCAATATAAGCTATAAAAATTTAAAACAAATCTAAGCAAAACCTAAAGCCTCTCTTTCTGCAGAAAAGGAAAGCTTGTTTATGAAAGGTTAGCCTTTTTTTCCCCCCCCAAAAAAATGCTCCTAATATCTTAAAGTTATTAAATGTAATGATCAGGCAGTACTTAATTAAATCGCAAAAAAAGCTTGGCAAACTGTTATTATACATTTAGTCATGTACTATAAAAATAAAAGTAGTTTTTCAAAGATTAATAATGTCCTGCTAAAGAGTTATCTTTCAAAGATAATAAGAAGAGTGGATTTAGCTGTCTGAAAAACTACTTCTGTTTTATCAGACCCAATCCTGTGATTTATTTACATGAAAGTAACAGAACATTAAAATAATGCCCTGTATGTTTAACAGGGTCACTGTTCTCCCTCACTATGGCAACATAAGCTCAAATTTTCCTGTGCAATGTGCTTTGCTGCGCTAGGAACTATCTGTAAATGGTATCTAAATCCATCTCTGTGTTTTCCCTCTCCTCTTACCTGTGTTGCTCTTATGACATTACTAAGTTCTCTGAGTCTTTGTCTTACTCTTGTGTGTATGCTGTCTTCCATGTCACCATTATCACTCCTTGAAAATCTATACCAGTTAAAACAATATGCCCTTGGGAACCTTCTCAACAAGGAATCAATTATTTGAAACAAAACAATGCCAATCAGCCTTAAGACCGCCCGACCACAATTACTTGTACACTCAGTATTATCTCTCAGAAAGCACATATTACTTTCAAAAGTAGGCAGTCTTCTAAACATAAAAAAAAACAAACCAAAACAAACAAAACGGGAAAATATAGTCTGAGGTTCATTTTTGTTTTAATTTTATTTTGTTTTCATTTGGGGTTTTTGTTTGTTTGTTTAATTTTTTGTATGATAAATTATTTAATACAAACACAAATGTTTTAAAAAACACACACCTGTGATGAGCCTTCCTGTTACCACTTCTGCAACTGAAGCTTTATAAGGAAGAGGGGACTAGAGCCAACATTTCATGATGTGAATCTAGGAGTACCTGACAAACAAACATAGCTTGATTGTCACAGATACAGTTTGCAGAGGTCTCTAATCTACATGACAGGATGTGGATGAAAGCTTGCAGGATAATTTTCAAGTTCCTTTATTAGTGCAAAAGATAAAACACCATAGATTTTCTTGGAGGTTGTGATTTAAAACAAGTGAACTTGAGGAAAAATCACATATGCACAGAAACATTAGTCCCAGAATTTCCTGGGCTTTGGAGGTGCTCTTTCTACCAAAACCGGACTTTGATCCTCTCAGGGAATCTAATTGTAACTTGACAGAGTCTCAGTTGATCTGGGGGTCCAGGCACAGAAGGGAATGAGGGATTCTGACAACAGCTCAGGTCTTGACATTCATATTGTTATTATTGTTATCATAATGTTAGTATATCCCTAACATTTCTAAACCTTTATAGAAAAGAAATTATCCTGATGCAGCTGAGTTGGAACAAACAATGCAATCTTTTGCTAGGAAATTTTTCAAAACCCATAATGTTGATAAAAAGACATTTCTAGCTTCTATCTATGCGTACTTACCTCCAATCAACAAACTCATGTTCATCATTGAATACAATCTGTATATGAGTTGTATAGAATAATCATGCCTGAATTTTTTGTAAATATATTCTTGTTCATCTGTAAAAAAGTTTGTCTATTTGTCTTTCTTCTTTGAACATTTAGAGACATTGTTAGACCCCTAGATGTATCAATTTTCATCAGCTGTGCTGTTTGATGGATAGGCCTATATGTTTTCTCAGGCATGCTTTAGTTACAAAAATGGAAATCCCAAACCAATAATCTGTAAAATAGAAAAATTACCAATCTTATAAGTAAAAAGAAAGAAAATAAAATAAAACAAAACAACAACAACAACAAAACAAACAAACCTTTATACATAATTTGGAGCATGTTATTTTTGTTAGCATTTCTTTTGTGTCCTTGGAAGTGGATTAGTAAATATAATGTTATTAAAGTTCTGTAACAGTAATGGCATCATAATATCAGGCCATATGGTCATAAGTGAGGGAAATTGGAGAATTGCTTTGTGAGACCTGGACAAACAAAGCATGGTTTGTATGTACTTGATCCAATTTAGCAGCTCTAACTCTCACAGAATCACACAGATAGAGCTAGGAAAAAATGTTGCACTTCTAATGTACTTTCTCTAGATCTAGACTCATTCCCTAAAGCATTCTTTTAATGTGGCTACGCACTGATTCACTGATTCATTGATACCTGTTCTCTTAAAACTATGCTTGCCTACAATTGTTCTTTCTCTTTTTTTTTTT
>WBMV01007697.1:87620-99045 GCA_013396655.1 Campylorhamphus procurvoides | reverse complement strand
CCAGCTCCACATCACAGACCCCAGGCAGGGGGACCCACGCTCACAGTCAGGGCCTCAGAGGGACACAGGGAGCAGGAGGCAGCTCTGCCTGGCTCTGAGCTGGGGTGTCCGTGCATCCCAGGGGAGCAGATGGGACTTTGAGGTCCTGGTTCCTCAGCATGGTGCTGTGCCAGATTCAGCCAAGTGGGTCAGGAGGGTAACGGAGCTGCAGGATCCTGTGCTGGGGATGCCCAGTTCCCCCAGCCCTGCTCCCCCCAGCAGCTGCAGGATCCTGTGCTGGGGATGCCCAGTTCCCCCAGCCCTGCTCCCCCCAGGAGCTGCAGGATCCGGGGCCAGCTGTGCCCAGCGATAAGCCTGGGGGTGCCAGCTTGGCTTCCTGCAGGCTGCCACGGCCCTGATGGAGTCACCCAGGACCTTCCCCTTGTGCTGCTGCTCTGGCTCCCTCCCGGCCCTCAGCCTCCCACAGGGCTGTGGGGAGGGGACAAGGAAGGGCCCGGGAGGCTCTTGCTGCCCCAGGAACCCCCTAGCTGAAGGAAATCAGAAGTGCCCACATCTTTACTCCCCTCCCTTCCCACAGCTGCCATGGATGACATCTTCACCCAGTGCCGAGAGGGCAATGCGGTAGCAGTGCGGCTGTGGCTGGACAACACCGAGAACGACCTCAACCAGGGGTGAGCGGGGCCGGGCTGTGCCGGGGGGCCTGTGCTGGGGAGCCGGGCCAGTTTCCACTGGGCTCGCTGTCCTGGGCAGGCAGTGGGACACGGCTCCTCCCCACTGGAGGAAGTTACCGCATTGCTGAGGCACGAGGCCGAACATCCTCCAGCCGCTTCCTCGCGGCCATGGCCATGGCTGGGGCTCGGCTGGGCTGGGGGAACCACCCCGTCCCCATAGTTGCCACTGTGGTGACTGTCCTCATCCTCTCTCCGGGGAGCACTGTGGGGAATATGTGGGTGTGTGGCTGGGTCTGGTGGGAGGGCTGGGACTACTGGGGCTGGGAGCTGTGTGGGGCATTCCCTGTGCCCGGGGTCTGCTCCCCATGGCCTGTTCTGGGGCTCCTACAGGACTGTGGGGTCCACAGCCATTCAGGAGCTGTGTCTGGGCCAGGTACAGGACTTGGAGCAGCTGCCTGTGGTGTGTGCAGCTGACAGAACTCGACCCCGCACCATGACCCTGGCCAGGCCATGGCTGCAGTTCTGGACATACTGTGGACAAGGGGCCTCCCATGGCTGTGCCTCCCTGACTGTCTCAGGGTTCCAGGCACACGGAGCTCTCCCAGACCCACTGAGGGTGCCCAAGGGACTGGGGCGTTCTGTACCAGGTATCCCCTGCCCATGGGACCATGGTGGGGGTGAACGAGGCCTGCTGTGCCAGGGGGCTGGAGGGAGCCTGGGCCGGAGGGGAGCTGGGGCTGTGGCAGCCCCCCTGCCAGTCCCTGATCTCCATTTAAGGCCTGGCTGCCGCCTCCTCCCATACTTGGCCATGGAGCAGGGGGAACGGGGAGGATAGGGAGGGGATCCAGCTGTGATTCAGCCCTGGAGGAGATGGGATTTGGCTGGTGCCACCAGGGCCCTGGTAGGGGTGGATGGGAGTGGGATGGATGCTCAGCCTGGCCCCATGGCCAGTGTTTGGTGGGCAATACCCATTGTGCCCAGGCTGGGGGCCACAGCTGAGCAGAGCATTCCCCCCCTGCTCCACAGGGATGACCATGGGTTCAGCCCCCTGCACTGGGCATGCCGTGAGGGCCGCTCCAACGTGGTGGACATGCTCATCATGCGGGGGGCTCGCATCAATGTCATGAACCGGGGGGACGACACCCCACTGCACCTGGCTGCCAGCCACGGCCACCGTGACATCGTGCAGAAGGTACCTGCTAGCACCTGCCCTTCCCTACCCCCTGTGCAGCCTACCAGCCCACCCAAACGGGACTCACTCCCTACATCACCTGTCAGGAACACCCAGCAGCCCCCAAGTGCCTCTGAACCATGCCCCGCTCACAGATCCCCTCTGAATCCCTGTGAGCCCCCACCAGCTCCCAGTGTGCTCCTCCTGCCTCCCCAAGCACCAGGCACACGGAGGACAGGGATAGTCCTGGTCTCAGAGGCAGTCCCGGGCTCACAGGAACTGCCCCCTGTCCCCAGCTGATGCAGTTCAAGGCAGACATCAACGCAGTGAACGAGCATGGGAACACACCACTGCACTATGCCTGCTTCTGGGGACATGAGCAGGTGGCCGAGGTGAGCAGGAGCACCTGGGTGGGCAGGAGGGAGGCTGAGGGGAGATCACAAACCACAGCTTTCGCTCTCTGTTCGCTCAGGACCTGGTGAACAGTGGGGCCCTGGTCAGCATCGCTAACAAATACGGCGAGACCCCCACAGACAAGGCCAAGACACCACTGCGGGAGGTCCTGAAAGGTATAACTGTCCTGTAGGGCCCCACACTTGCTGCAGCCCCTGCCTGGCCACGGCAGGCTCTGGGTGCCACCCTCCTCCTTCTCCCTCTGCAGAGCGTGCTGAGAAGCTGGGCCAGAGCCTCACCAAGATCCCCTACAAGGACACGTTCTGGAAAGGCACAACCCGCACCCGGCCCCGTAAGAACTGAGGGTCCTTTGGGTGGGGGTCTCACGGTTCCCCCACACCCTGTCAGTGCTGTCCCCTGGGTCCAGCTGCTGTGGGCATCCATCCCTGTTCTCTTGCAGGGAATGGGACTCTGAACAAACTCGCTGGGATTGACTTCAAACAGTTGAGCCTGAATCAGAAACTCAACGAGAACCAGTCAGGAGAGGTGGGTCCCTTCTGCTCCCAGAGGGGCCTGTGCAGATCCCCCATGTCCTGGCCCCACAAGGCACAGCTGCTCCAGGGTCCCGCAGCTTAGGTGCAGGGAGGGGCTCCTGCCTGGCTCATTGTGGACCCTCAATCCCATGGGCTCCACGGCTCCCTAGCCCCATGCAGGAGCCTGGGGGGTGCTGGGGGCCTTCTGCCCCTCTCATGGTGCCCGTGCCCCTGCTCCCCTCCAGCTGTGGAAGGGTCGCTGGCAGGGCAATGACATTGTCATCAAAATGCTGAAAATCCGGGACTGGACGACACGCAAGAGCCGGGACTTCAACGAGGAGTACCCAAAGCTGCGGTGAGTGCCCCACCTGCCTGGGGCCACCCCAGCTCTCTGGGTATGGAGCAGGTGGGAGCTGCCTGGCTCTGTGGGACCAGGAATGCTCCAGAGCAGTGCCCAAGGGCTGGTAGGCCCTGGGGAATGGCAGGGGATAGATGAGGGGGTGCAGACAGTCCCCCCCATTCTCAGGCCTGTCAATTCTCTTGCAGGATCTTCTCCCACCCCAACGTGCTGCCCGTGCTGGGTGCCTGCCAGGCCCCCCCAGCCCCCCACCCCATTGTCATCAGCCACTGGATGCCCTACGGCTCCCTGTACAACGTCCTGCACGAGGGGACCAGTGAGTATTGGGGGATAGCGCATTTGGGGATGGCAGAGACACCCCCAGTTGCAGCCCTGAGGTGGGCTCATCCCCTCTCACCCCCTCCCCAGACTTCGTGGTGGACCAGATGCAGGCAGTGAAGTTCGCCTTTGACATCGCACGGGGCATGGCCTTCCTGCACACGCTGGAGCCCCTCATCCCACGGCACCACCTCAACAGCCGCAGTGTTATGGTGAGTGGGGGCCCAGACCCCTCCCAGAGCAGGAGGTTTCCCTGGGCAGGGTGGCTCCTGCTGACTGACCGCTCTCCCCAGATCGACGAGGACATGACAGCGCGGATTAGCATGGCTGATGTCAAGTTCTCCTTCCAGTGCCCAGGGCGGATGTATGCCCCGGCCTGGGTGGCCCCTGAAGGTGAGTGCCCCGTTCCCAGCCCCACAAGCGAGCCTGGGCCCCCTCACCCCCAGCCCTCCTCACCCCTGCCACTCCCAGCTCTTCAGAAGAAGCCAGAGGAGATCAACCGGCGCTCGGCTGACATGTGGAGCTTTGCAGTGCTGCTGTGGGAGCTGGTGACACGGGAGGTGCCCTTTGCCGACCTGTCCAACATGGAGATTGGCATGAAGGTGAGGGGGTGGGGTGAGAAGGGGGTGATTTAGGTCAGACAGGGGAGAGATACTCTGTCCTGTGAGGGTGGTGATGCCCTGGGACAGGTTGCCCAGAGAAGCTCTGGCTGCCACATCCCTGGAAGTGTTCAAGGCCAGGTTGGAAGGGGCCTCAAGCCACCTGGGCAGGTAGGTTTCTTGTCTGTGGGGGCAGGGCCCCGATCCTGATTTCAGCTCCTCTCCCTGCTTGCAGGTGGCACTGGAGGGGCTCCGTCCCACCATTCCCCCTGGCATCTCCCCCCACATCTGCAAACTGATGAAGATCTGCATGAACGAGGACCCAGCCAAGCGCCCCAAGTTTGACATGATCGTGCCCATCCTGGAGAAGATGCAGGAGAAGTAGAGGGGAGGTGCCTCCCCTTCCTCATGCTGCCTTGCGCCCCCCACCAACCCCAAGTGCCTTTAACCCCAGAGCCAGGGGGAGCAGGGGACACCCCTCACCCTTGAGCCAGCCATGGACACACGGTACAGACAGTGCTGCCCCTGCTGCAGCTCTGCAGGCTCCGGACCCCCCACCCAGGGCCCCCCCACCCTACAGGCAGCCCCCCCATCAAGGGCAGGCACAGTGCGTGGCCAGGCCCTGCCACTGCAGGATGGGACTGTGGGTGCCCCCAGCCCCCCTTGCCAGGCCTGGCCTGGGACTCAGCCCCCCTGGGCTGGGGGGAGGCAGGCTGGGGGGTTGCCTGTGGCGCCAAGCACTGCCCCTGCTTTGCACTTCACTGGCCGCTTCCCTCCATCCCCGGAATGGCCACTGGCCCCCAAATAAACATTTGGTATGGAACCGACTGCTGGGGTGCAGGGAGGGGCTGGCTGGGGCAGGAGATGGAGTGATGCAGGGCTGTCCTTGCATCTGCAGAGCCTGGGGCACAAATCAGCACCCACAGCAAACCTCTGCTGCTCAGCACAGGTGGGTGAGCTCAGAATCCACTCAAGAGGTGCCTGGTGCAGGGGGTGGGTGGGCTTAGGTCCCACCAGGAGGTGCCTGGTACTGGGGGGGTGCATTAGGGGGTGTGTGAGCTCAGGACTCTCGCAGGAGGTGCCCAGCACAGGGCCTGGCAGGGGATGGGGGTGGTGTGGGCTCAGGGCCCCCTCCCCAGCTCCATCTGCAGTGCTGCCAGTGCAGCCCCGACACATTTCCCATAGGAGACAAGACACCTTGGGAAGAAGGGAAGTGTGCTGGGCAGTCCTGTTCCTCCACCCCACTCTGCTCCAGCCCCATGGGGAGGGCTAAGCCCCCTGGGACCAGCAAAAGGGGGTGAGTCTGACAGCTGCCCTCCTGGGGAGCCAGGCCAACATTTGTGGGTGCAGGCACAGGAGCCAGGCTGCTTTCCCACAAAACCCTCCCAAGTGTTTAATAGCACCAACACAGCCCCTACAAACTGCCTGAGCCCTCCGGGCCCTACGTGAAGTAATGCGGCTTCTTCACATTGATGCCATACTCGGCCAGCGCAGGCGTCAGGTCCTCCATGGTCAGGGTGTACTTCTTGTCCTGGGGACACAGCGTGGGCAGTCAGGGCAGGGGCAGCCAGGGGGTGTGGAACCCACCTATGGCATGGGGACGGGGGTGTCCTGCTCCCAGAGGAGCTGCTAGGCAGCATTAGGGTGTTCTCAGCTACCCACATTCCATCGCTCCATGCCATCAGCCACCCCCAGACACCAAGCAACAAAGGCCATTGCCCTTGCAGGACGGCAAAGCCCAGATGTAACACTGGAAGAGTCCCCAGCACCCCCCTCTCAGCCCCTCCCCAGGCTCCCACACTCTGGGGGGCCACCAAAGTGTGTCCCTGCGGGACCCTCCCCACCTGCAGGGACCCCTCAAAAGCATGATAGATTTGGGGTTCCTGAATCCCACATCCCCAGGCTCAGCCCCAGCCCTGGAGAAGGGCTCCACTGGTGCCCCCACCTTGCTTTTGCTCCGAGAGCTGCCCGAGGCAGTGCCCTTCATCTTGCAGTGCTGCAAGGCATCGTTGGCGATGTCCGAGATGAACTTCTGTGCGGCCAGCGAAATCAGGCGGATGCTGCAGGACAGGGGCCGTGTGAGTGAAGGGACGGGGGGCGCCGGCCCCACTGCCAGCCCCCCAACCCTGCTGCCACTTACATGCGGGGATCCGAGGCCTCGAACCCTGCCCGGTTCAGGTAATACCCCGTCACGGCATCTGGGATCTGGGAAGGGAAGAGTCGGAACAGCTCCGCGGCCCCGTGGGGCCTGCCCCGTGTCCCGTCCCGTCCCACCGGTGCCGCCCCGCGCTCCGTACCGTGGGCGTGTAATCCTCCAGCTGCATCAGGAAGTCCACGAGCGGCGTGGTGGACACCACGGGCTTCACGTCGCCGTTGGCCGCGGGTGGGACGTACACGCCGTTGGACATGGACCCGTCCGGGGGAGCGGCCACTGCGGCGGACACCGGCACTGCGGGGCGGCGCGGTCAGCCCTCCGCGGGCACCGGCACCGCGCCATCAGCGAGGCNGGGAGGGGCCGGGCCACGTGTTTATTGTCCCCGCCCCGATCCCGAGCTCCGCCGCGCTCCGATCCAGCTATCCCGGCATCCCGCTATCCCGGCATCCCGGTGTCCCGGCATCTCGGCATCCCGCTATCCCGGTGTCCCGCCATCCCGGTATCCCGGTCAGGGCCGCAGCAGCGCCCGCAGCAGGCTCGGGAAGTTGGGGGTGCCCCAGCCGGTGACGGGGTCCCAGGCGGGCCCGGCGCAGAAGCCCTGGCCCTGCACGGTGCCGTCCAGGCAGGACAGGTGGCAGCCCTGGGTGACCTGCGGGGATCGGTCTCAGCGTGCGGGCACCGGGACACCCCGCGCCCCCGGGACACAGACCGCGGGGCACAGGGAGCCCTGGGAAGCCAGCACGGGAACTCCCGCTATGCTGCCCATGGCCCTTCCCAGGGTCTCCTCAGGGGACAGCACCCCCCAAACAGCGGCAGCCACGCAAGGGGACCCGCCCCACGAAGCCCAAGGGACGCCCATGGGGACCCTCCCAGGACGCTGCTCCCGAGGGAAGGACATAGGGACTCTCCTGCCCCCCAGGACGGCACTACTGGCCCTGTCCCAAGCACGGCTCTGGGAGCAGCAAGCCCAAGACTGACTCCCGGCCCCCAGGACAGTCCCTTCGGGCACCCATGGTCCCCCCAGCCCCCAGGACAGTCTGTCCATCCCAGCCTCTCAGGATACCCACGGTCCCAACCAGCCCAGGCCCACCCAGCCCCTGTCGCCCGCCCTGCTCACATCATAGAAGGCAGCGCCGAGGCCACGCTCCTGCAGCTGGTACAGTGCAGGGTTGAGGAAGCCGAGGGGTGCCAGCCCCTGCTGCAGCCGCCGGTCATTGATCAGTGCCACCATGCCTGCCACCACCGGCGTGGATGCCTGCGGGGACACGACCCTCAGCCTGGGCACCCCGCCGGTGGCGCGCTGGGGGACGAGCCCTTACCGAGGTCCCTGACACCCAGGGCAGTGGGATGCGGTTTGTCACCACCCAGTAGTTGTCGGAGAGCGCAGCCAGGTCAGGGTATGCTCGGCCACTGCTGTTGTAGTAGGAGCTGGGTGGCAGCTTCGAGGCTGAGCGCAGGAAACGCCCGACGGCGACAGCCTGGGGACAGCATGGCCTGTTAGCACCTACCCATGGCCATCAGCACCCACAGCATGGCCTTTGTCACCCACCATGGCCCATCATCACCCACACAATGGCCTTCATCTCCACACCACAGCCCAAGGTCACCCCCAAGTTCATTATCCCCCCACCAAGCCCCTGAAGCCCCAGGCAGCCCAGAAGTGCAGGTGACCCTCACCTGGTACCCAGGCATGGGGAAGATGTTGCTGAAGCCACCTCCACTGATGTAATCTGTCACCTCCTCCGTCACCAGGAAGGGGTTCTTGAAGGATGTGCCGCCCACAGTGGTGACGTAGGGGCTGGGGGGACAGGGGGTCACCACGGATGGGCACGTCTGCCAGGCCTCAGCAGCTGACCATGGCTCCCCTGATACCACAGCCTTGCCTGACAAACCCCACACACTCCCAGGAGCTGCAGAAGCCCCAGCCCTGGGGTCTGCAAGTGTCCCCAGACGCTGGTGGGGACCCTCAGGGGACTCAGACCCCACTGGGGCCAGGGCCAGCAGTGCCTCTGCAGCTCTGTGCTGACCGCCCATCCCACTGCACCCAGCTCCCTCCCTCACCCACCTGGAAGCTGGGAAGCTGGGCCGAAACGTGTGGTTCCCGCTGTGCACCCTTCGGCACCCAGCGCCCTCATCACCTGCCAACATAAGGACAGGGGACAGGGACAGGTGACCACAGTGTACCAGCCACCCCCTGGTCCCCCAGGCTGGGATCCCCTAAGGGATCCCCCAGCCCCGCTCAGTGCTCAGGCTGTGCCAGGCTCCGGCTGCACCTGAGGCAAACAGGATGGTGAGGCCACGGGCTGCTGCCTTCATGAACTCGGCATTAACACGCTCCATGTAGGCAAGGGACAGGCTGTCCTCGTCATCCCCGTAGCTCACTGAGTGCACCCAGGGCAGTGCTGACATGTTGCTGAGCAGCAGCAGCCAGTCCAGGAAGGGCTCCTGGCTCTCGTGCCGTCCTGTGGGAACAGCAGGGCAGTGACACAGGGACAGCTCCCCCAACACCAAGGGCAGGAGACAGAGCAGGGGGACCTGCCTCAGCAGAACTGCCAGCATCGGGGGCTAAAGCGCCCCAGCTCCTGCCTACAGGGCATGGAGTAACTGCATGGCCACCCTGGAGCTCCATCAACTCATCCTGGGGCTGGTCATGGTGGATGGCACTGGGCTCCAGCTTGGCCCACACGGATGGTGAGAGGGTTGCCCTAAACCCCAGGGTAAGGGGCTACACATCCCCCTCTCCGAGCCTCTGCCAAAGGGCTGCAGCCACCTGGACAGCTCTGGACCCTCCCACGGCAGTGGGTCCCAGCACAGTGACACACATGCCACCTCCGCACATTCCACCTGCACCTGCCTGGGTGCCTCCCTACTCCCCAGCCAGCAGAGGCCCAGTCACCCCTGCTCACTCTCAGTCACCCACATTACAGTCCCCACGCCCTTCCCACACCAGTAACAGCGCGGGGGCGACAGAAGAGACAGTGTTGGGCTGCTGTCACGGCCAGGGACACTTGCCTCCTGCTCAGCCAGTTCCCAATCTGGGACAGGGACACTGCCCCCAGCACTGTGTCCTGTTTGTGTTTGTGCAGGCTGTTTGGCAATTTGTTTTCCCAAATTCCCTTACCCTCCCTCATCTGCTCCACTGGGAGACTCGTGGGCGAGAGCTCAGCTCCAGCCCCAGCAAGGCCAGAAAACGCCCTGGCAGCAGGGCTGTGCCCTCCTCCACAGGAGCCAAGCAGGGCGGCTGCTCCGCATGGTGCCAGTGAGGAAACCTCTGCTCCGGGATACTCCAGATGCTGAAGGTTCACATAGTTCAAAGCCACTACACAAATCAAGGGTGATTCCCCTACAAGCTGGGAATCCAGGATCAGCTCCGACTTAGGGGGCAGCTGGGAAAGCATCTGGGGCTGTACCACAGCCAGGTGTGTCTGCACAGCCCTGCAAACCCTTCCCTTGCCCCTCAGAGTTCTCTCCTCACTCCTCTCGCCCCTCCAGGCACTCCCCTTCCCCTCCAGGTGTTCCCCCTGCCCCTTAGGGCTCCCCCTGGTACCTGCATTGCTAAAGACCCAGGTGGAGACGTTGGCACCCGTGCTCATGATGTACTCCACATCCAGGCTGGCCTCCAAGCCGGCCTTGCCATGGCCCTGGCGCCCCACCACCCGGTCCACTTGGGTGCGGTGGGCAAAGCTGCTGCCAAAGAGCTGCATGAACTCAGCCAAGTCGGCCTGGTGGAAGTACTGCTCCAGGAACTGCAGGACACGAAGCGACAGATTGCTTTATCTTGAAAAAATAAGGTAAGATTTTGATCCTGACTTAGAAAGTTGCCCAGTACAGGTCTGTGCTACACCAGGTACTCCCAGCAGCTGCCGAGCGACCCACAGCTGTTCCAGGACTCCCAGAGCAGCACCAATCCACAGGATTTCCCCAGCCCACAGGCCTTTGACCCTGGCAGCTCTGTTACCTGTGCACAGGCCTGGCTGTTGTTGGGCAGGAGCCCCACGTCCCCCCCTGTCATGTTGTATCTCTGGCGCAGGACAGCTGGCGTCACACCCAGGTGGAACGATGCTCTCGCAGACTGGGCGTCCTTCCTGGCCTTGGCTCTGTTGACTGCCACGTGCTCCACAGGGAACCGGTGCATCCCACCCACTGCAGCCCAGCCCAGTGGGATGGGAAAGGCCATCAGGGAACAGAGTCCCAGCAGAGCAGGACATGGCCCCTGGGCTCCCCAAACACCATCCACAGTCCCAGCACTTCCCCATCATCTTCCACAGCCACTGGGTTCCCCATCACCATCCCTGTGTCCACTCAAGCTGGCCAGCCCCTCAGCCTCCCCACAGCCAAGGCTTGGCAACCCCTGCCCCCTGCATGGGATGGCCACCGGAGCCCATGCAGGAGGGAGGTTTGTCCCCCAGGAGCAGCTGCATCTGAGTGCCACAGGTATAACACACCAAAGTCCCAGGTGGAACCTACCAAAGTCCAGGTGCTCTGCCAGCTCTGGGGGGACAGCGTAGGGCAGTGGGGACCGGACCAGGCTGCGCTGGCCCTGCACATACCGGTGGAACTCAGCCCCAGGGAGCAGGCGCTCAGCCACGCTGCAACACAGGCACAGATGGGATGAAACACAGGGACAGCCACCAAGAGATGGGACGAGGGTGGGAGACAGGGACAGCCACCACGGGACCACCAGAGCGTGTTCAAGACTTCAGCGTTCACCTTGCGGACAGGTGACACTCCAGGAAGTCGAGGGTGGTGACACTCCTGCAGTCTTCCACTCCATGGCCCTGCAGCCACTTCAGCACTGTCATCAGCGTGGCAGGGGACGGCTGCACCAAGTCCCGCACCTGCTCTAGGGACAGGTACTTCCCTGGGAGGCAAAGAGGGCTCAGACCCCCGTGCTCAGACCCCGGTGTTCAGGGGGGCTCGGGCACACAGCCATTACCGTACTGGGGAGACCGGGGGTCTGAGACAGCCTCGACGAGGTGGGCAAGGCGGGTGATGCTGCGCTGCCGCAGGGCGAAGGTCAGCAGCACCGGGTGCTGGGGGTCCACTCGGCCGGCGTGGGACCAGCCGGGGGGCACGCTGCGGGGAAAGGTGAGCGGGGGAGGCACCGGCGCCTGTCCCGTCCCATCGCATCCCATCGCATCCCATCGCATCCCATCCCATCCCACCCCACCCCACCCCGTCCCATCCCATCCCATCTCATCCCATCCCATCCCATCCCGTCCCATCC
>WBMV01007697.1:41277-87250 GCA_013396655.1 Campylorhamphus procurvoides | reverse complement strand
CCCCCATCCCCGGGCCCCCCTCCTGCCCCCCCAGTCCCGGGGACACCCCCGTTACCCCCGCGCCATCCCGCCGCCTCCCGGTCACGTGTGTGGGCGCGTGACAACCGGGCCACGTGGGGAGACCAAAACACCGTCACGTGACTGACAGATGACACCGGGACCGGGACTGGGACCGGGATCGGGATCCAGCCCCAAAGCTCCGGGCCCGGTGCCAGCCCACCGACCCGGAGGAGAGACACCCCCGCCCCCTTTGCCGGCGATCGGGAGATCCTGGCCTTGGCCGGGACCGGGGCTGCCCCCTCAGTGTCCAGCTGGTCCCAGTTTGCCGGTGAACCCTAAGTGGGATGGGATTTACAGAGGATCATGCCCCGGACCCGTCTGGCCGGCCGGGATTACGACGCCCAGACAGAGCTAATCGCGCTAAGGAGCATCTGCTGCCGGTCTGGAGGGGCGAGGCAGCACCGATGTCCCCCTGAGCGGTCGTGGTACCCTGGTTGGAGCCACCAGGGCCCGGCACGCTCATGTTTTGTTTCCGCAGACGGGGATGTGTCCCTGCTCTGGGCAGCCGGATTGTCCCGAGGTCAGGAATGCCTGATGAGGACGGTGGCACCGAGGGCATCCTGCTCGTCCAGCCCCGGCGTGCCTCGGTAGGGGGCTGGAAGGGGTCAGGGGTCAGGGACTTGCTATGGGGTGTTGGGAACTGAGAGCTGAAGACAGAGGAAGCAGGGTGGTTTGGGGAGCCAGAGAAAAACAGGAAAGCAGGGAAGACAGGATGGAAGCAACAGGTCACATGTAGGTATTTGATAGTCCATGTGTGGGTCTGGCCAGGTCTCACCTGTAACAGCTGCAGGGTTGCTTCTTGTTCTCAAGCTCTAGAACTTTCTCAGTTGTGGGGACTGTTCAGTGCAGGGGATATGTAGGGTCAGGTCATAGGGTTTGGAGACCAGCAGAGAACCCCTCATGTGTGTCTCACTCAACAGGGATGAGCGGAGCTGAAACTACTGGGCAGACTGGTGGGATCCCCCCAGTCCCCAGTGCATGTCTGTGTGTGCTCGTGGCTGTGATGGGACCATGGCCTTGGGGGCTTGTATGTCCAGGTGTCTGCAGTGGGAATCCTGGGAACGTGGGGTACCCATTGGGCAGATGGCATGTCTGAGGGTCCCTGCACAGCTCTGCCCACTGCCCCCACCAGACCAAGGGCAGTGGGATGAGCTGGGCCAGCCCATGGTGTATGGGACCAGCTGTGTGCACATGCAGACACACATCTTGCACAGCTGTGTTTGTGCCTGCCTGCAGGGACACATGCTCAACCTTTCTGCTGGACAACCCCTGGGCCACAGCCCTGCTGCAGCCTTGCTGACCTCTCAGGGAAGGGACTTTGCAGGACACAGCCATGGACCTGGGTGCCAAAGCCTGGCCAGGCCTGTAGCCCATGATATGTTGCTGGCAGCTGAGCCATGTGCTGGGTCCCCTGTGGCACAGGTCTGTCCCCCACTGCAGGGACATGATGCCAGCCCGGTGTAATCCCGTGGCAGCAGAGATGGGGCCAAGTCCGTACAAACACGTGTGGTTTATTAAGGCATTTCTTGAGAAGTTGGCACTTGGGTCCAGGCTGCGCCAGGCGGCCCCTGTGCGGCCGTGGGCAGCACCGGTACATGCAGCTCCGCAAGACACGATACAAAAGGTACAAACGCGTAAAAACAGGAATCGTAGTACAATGTGTAAAAATAAATAACTGGGAGCTCAGTGATCCCAGCCCAAAGTGGGGTGCGCGTGTCTGACCCTTCCATGTGATGTGCAGGGTGACCTGTCTGTGTCCCTGTCCCAGACATGCAGTGGGAGCTGGGCTGTGTGAGCAGTCTGGGCAAAGCAGGGCTGAGGGGCACAGGGCACCCCCAGAGTGCCCCTGCAGAGGCCAAGGAGCACAGGACACCCCCAGAGTGCTCTCGCAGGGCCCAGGGAGCTCAGTGTGTTCCCACCATGCTCATGAGTAGGACAGAGAGGGGACGGAGGTGCCCATCCCAAGAGCCTCTATGGGCTGTCCCTGCGCCAAGGCAGAACTGTCTTTCCCCTTCAGAACCCTTCAGGTCCCCGTGGGTCCCTGGCAGGGTGGCCATGACCCTGTGCCCCCTCAGTGCCCCTGTCACTGCTGCAGATCCCTGTCCCGTTACTGCCCTGTGCCCAGGACAGCATCTGAGACCTATTCGCATGTGCAGTGTGGGACTGAGGTGCAGCACTGGGGTCTCCCAAGGTGTAGGGACCCCACAGCACAAGGGGAATGGGGGACTGACAATAACAGATGAGGCTGCAGCCCCAGATGGCTCTTCATGGGAAATGAGCAGAACAGGCAGAAGCAATACATTTAAGGCTGCAGCCACAGTGCAGACCTGCTGGGTCTGGGGCAAGTGTGATGGGAAGAAACTTCCCCCAGCCCTCGCTCAGGTGTGGGGTGTCCCCCCTGAGCTCTAAACATGCTCATGCCCAGACTGGCTGTGAATTTGGGGCTGCTGCAGGGCTCCCTGTGTCCTGCTCCAGCCCTTGCTCTGGAGCCATAGCTGTGTGGGAGTCACAGCCTCTGGGAGCACTGGGGCCACAGTGGCAGAACCCCCAGCTGCACTCTAAGGGCCCGTCATGCATGGCTGCTCCCCGTGAGCAATTGTGGGCTGGGAGTGAGCTCCAGCATGGGCTGAGCCCAGTGTGAATGTGATGCCAGCTCCGTGGCCAGCTGTGTATGGTGCTGGGAGGGGATGGGGACCGGCCCCATTGCAGGGAGCTCTGTCCCATGCTCACAACATGCATGACGGGGGCAGAGCAGTCCCGCACTGGGGGCTGGGGCCAGGGCCAGGGGCTTCTGGCACCTGCTCACATTCTGGAGGTGGCCCCAGTGGCCCAAACTGTCCCAGGGAGCAGTTGTGCAGCAGGGTCCCAGGTGTCCTCACTGCAACTGTGAGAGAACACACTGACTGCCACCATGCCAGCTTCAGGCCATGTGGCTTTCTGGAGTACCCTCTCTCACCCACACCCCTATAGCTGCAGACTGCCCCCCAGGCCTGAGGCAGGTGGGGGTCACAGCAGCCATCACTGCTGCTCCTGGAGCTGGGCTGTCCCCATCAGCTCTCACACAGCTCTGCCAGCCCCTATGTACTGCCTGTGCCTGAGCACTGTCCCTGCTGGGACACCCACCCAGAGAGGCACCTGGCCCCGGGAACAGGGTTCTCACACTGAGCAGGGCACCCACTTCCCTCCCTGGGACCAGAGGAACAGCACCCTGCAGCTCTGGGCAGGAGATCCCCTGGAAGTGGCACCTGGCCCCGGGAACAGGGTTCTCACACTGAGCAGGGCACCCACTTCCCTCCCTGGGACCAGAGGAACAGCACCCTGCAGCTCTGGGCAGGAGATCCCCTGGAAGTGTCACGTGCACCGTGGGTGGTGGAAGGGCTGGAGAGACCCCAAAAGCTTCCCTATCCCAGCCCAGCCATGGACAGGCAGCAGGACACTGGCACTGCCTTCTCCTTCTACCAGATCCGGCCGTGGGGTGGGTGTCCCCTCCCAGTCAGGGGGCAGGTTCAGCCCCCTGCTCCCACAGGCAGATGGGCAGGCAGCATCCCTGCCCTGGGACATCATCTCCCTGCTCTGGGAGCTCCTAGGGAAGGGGCAGCAGGGACACTGCAGGGTCCTCCTGCACCCGGGCTGCTGCACAACCCCAGAGCTGGAGAGGGCAGGGTCTGGGTCTGCAGTCCCCAGCCCAGTACCCCTCTGCTCCCAGCCATTCCCAGGGCACCGAGTACCGTGACACATCATCCTGCCCAGCGCTGATCAAAGACACTGTGAGCAGCACATGGACCATCACCCCAGGGTGCCAGCACTGGGGTCAGCAGTCCATGGGGCACCAGCCAGTGAAGGGTCTGCCAAACCACAGGGAGGGACAGGGGCCACAGCCCCAAAGGACACGGGCATCGACAGGCCCCTGGGGCCCAGGCCAGGTGCAGTGCTGGGAGCGGGAGGAGCACCTGTGTGAACAGCCCTGGGCTGGGTCCTGCTCCAGCCCCGTGGCTGTGGGCTGGGGCAGAGGAGTCCAGGGGCCCAGCTCTAAATCCTGAGCTCGGCCTCCTCAGGGGGCTCCAACGAGTGCTCAGCGCTGATGGTGGAGGCCGATGGCCCCTGCGAGATGCCAAAGGGCGAGACCACGGGGGAACGGGCAGCCAGTGGGGACAGTGACGGGGAGAAGCTGGGCGACATGGCAGAGGACGAGATGGAGCCCTCGTGGCTGATGGGTGAGCGGCGCAGGGAGGATGGGTGTGGGAAGGTCCTACCCGGTGGTGGCTTGGGGGGCACAGACTTGGCACCTGGATGGGCCACCGAGGTGATGAGGGGCGGGGGGTCAATGCGGGGCTTGGGCTCTGCCTTGGGCTTGGCTGGGAAGGGCTTGCGCAGGGAGCTCTCATCCTTGAGGCGGGCAATCTCTGTGAAGACGCTGGCCAGCGGCTGGAACTGGGGGCACCAGTTCAGCAGGTAATCCCAGTTGTAGCTGCCACGGAGCTCCTCATCACTGGCCACAATGGCAGTGAGCGAGCCATCCACGGAGGGCTTGCCATCCTCCGGGAAGGCATAGTCCTGGGGCTGTGAGGAGACACTGAGGCCACAGCGGACGCCCAGGAAGGCGCTGCCACCCCCATCTTCACGGTAGAGCTGCAGGGGTGGCCCTGGCAGCAGCAGCCCAGAGCCCTTCTTGCTCTTGAACCACTGGGCACTCTCCAGCACGGCTGGCTCACAGGAGATGTCGGAGAGCTGGTCAGCATCCTGCTGGATGCCGGAGTCAGGGCCGCGGGCAGCAATGTGCTCCTGCATGGAGGCTGTGATGCTGGCCACGCGCGGGTACTCATTGATCATCCGGATCTCATCGTCCTCAGCAGCTTCGGCAGAGCCACGGCCGCTGGAGTGCGAGGGGTCCAGTGAGCCCCCCCGTGTGTAGGGCCCTGCTGGCTCAGCCCCGTACCCCGGCAGCGCCTGGTGGTAGATGTGCTCAGCCCCGGGCAGTGCCGGCTCCTCATGGCCCAGCTTCTGCAGGGACCCACTCTGCGTGCGGGCCAGCACCCCGTCTGCCTCTGCCTTCTTGCGGCCCTGGCGCTGCCGGGAGCGCACCAGCGCCAGCACAATAGCCACGGCGGCCAGCACCACCACGACACCCAGCGAGGCGGCCACGGCCACCAGCAGCAGGTTGAGGTCAGGTGCCAGGCCAAAGGAGGTGTGTGTGACATCGATGGTGACTTGCGTGGAGGCTGTGCGAGAGGCAGGCAGGGGGCTGCGTGCCTGCACCTCCAGGCTCATCTCCCGAGGTTCCCTCTTGGCACGCCCTGCCCCAGCCTGGGGCTGGCTGTCCACACGCAGATAGATGGTGCCCGTAGTCTGGTTGATGGCAAAGTATGGCGAGGGCTTTGCCAGGGCATACAACACAACACCATCGGCCCCTTCATCCTCATCCGTGGCCAGCACCCGCCCGATGCTCTGCCCTTTGCGTGCACCCTCAGGCACCTCGAAGTTGAAGGAGGGGCTCAGGAAAATGGGGTCATACTCATCCTCCCCTGTCACCAGTACCCGCACAGTCACTGTGGCTGAGGCATTGCCAGCATCAGTGGCCCGAACCAGGAGCTGGAAGGCTTTGGCTCTCTCATAGTCAAAGGTGAGGCGGGAGCGCAGCTCCCCAGAGCTCCTGTTGACAGCGAAGGCATCCTGGCCATCCCCTGTGGTGGGGTCCCCCACCACCTGCTCCACCACCGTGTACCGCAGCTCCCCGAAGGTGCCTGTGTCAGCATCAATGGCACGCAGTGTGGTGACCAGTGTGCCAGGCGGCAGGTTCTCCCGGATGCTGGCACTCAGCACCTCTAATGGGAAGTATGGCTTGTTGTCATTGACGTCCTTCACCTCAATGGCCACAGGGACCAGTGCGAAATGTCCACCCGGTGTGTCTGTGGCACGCACCACCAGTGTGTGCAGTGCCTGGGCCTCCCGGTCCAGCGGCCGTGCCAGGCTCAGGGCCCCTGTGCCCTCGTGCAGCTGGAACAACCCGTGCGGGTTGCCCGAGCTGATGGTGTAGTGTACATGGCCACGCGGCCCCGAGTCGGCATCGTGGGCTGCCACGCGCAGCAGCTCGGTGCCAGGAGGCACAGCCTCACTCACAGCTGCGTGGTACTCAGCCCGGGTGAACATGGGTGGGTTGTCGTTGACATCCTGCACGGTGATGAGCACCGGCACGGTGGTGCTGCGCTGTGGGAGGCCCCGGTCTGAGGCTGCCACAGTCAGGTTGTACACTGGGATGGTCTCAAAGTCCAGGGGCTCCACAAGCACTAGGGCTCCCTGTGTACGGAGCTGCCCCTTGGCCCAGGCCACCCGGCTCTCCACCTGGAAGGCGTTGCCACCGTTCCCGCTGACAATGGTGTAGTCGAAGCCAGCGTTCTCTCGGGAGAGGTCGGCATCACCCGCTTCCAGTGTCAACACAGTGGTGCCTGGGCGCAGGTCCTCGGGGACGCTGGCATTGTAGTGTGGCTCCTGGAAGCGAGGGCTGTGGTCATTCACATCCAGCACCTGAAGCTGCACTGTGGCCCAGGATGAGAGGCTGGGAGAGCCATGGTCATAGGCTTCCACTACCAGATCCAGGGTGGGCTGGCTAGCATCAAACTCCATCTGCTGGGTGGTGAAGAGTGTCCCTGCAGGGCACAAAACTAGGATCAGCACCAGGGCCAGCAGAAGCCAGGATAGATGTTGGGGTATTGGCTGGAGGAGCAGGTGCTGGACACTGTGGCAGGGCACCCTGCCATGTCTGCCTCACCAGCCACTCCAGAAGGCAGCCTGGTGAGAGATTCAGCAGGGCCAGCAAGGGGCCACCCCCCTCCACAGGCACTCTCAGACTGACCCGTAAGAGGGGCCCACAGAGCACCAACCCCACCCACCATTGCTAGGGTCGATGGCAACATCAGGGCTGGGCACAGCCAGGCGGAAGGTGATGTCCCCGTTGCTCCCCGAGTCAGGGTCAGTTGCGCTCACGGTGAGGATGACGCTGCCAGCAGGTGTGTGCTCCGGCAGCAGCACCTGAAGAGGAGGAAACCCCAGTCAGTGTCTAGTTCCCCCTTGCCCAGAGCCCCAAGCAGGGCTGGGAGGAACTCTGGGGTTGGCCATGCAGCTGTAGCCAAGGTGACCTAGCCCTTCACTGGCCAGGGCAGCCATAACCAAGGTGACTGTGCTCCCAAAGCCTTCAAGCATCCCTGGGGCTCCTCAGCCCTTTGGCCAGGCTCCAGAGCTGCAGCACACACTGCCCAAGGCAGCCTTCATCAGGGACCTGCCCATGTGACCCCAGGTCTCACCATAAACATTTGTCCAGGCTGTGGCCTACCTCCCACCCCCTCTGGCCTCCCCACTGTGCCCATCCATTCCAGCTGCACCCTCTGCAATCAGTTGTTCCCCTTGCAGGGGCTGGTCCTGGGGTCACCTGCCTTGTTTCAGCCCCTTCTACACCACAGTGACAGCAGAAGGGGTGTCAGGATGTGGATAGGACTCAGGACTCAGGGCCAGGAGGGGCTCAGACCCATCCCCTGTGCTTTGTAAAGGCAGGTGAGCCAGGGAGGAGCCACAGAAGGCTCATGTGGGATGGCCCTCGCTCCCTGGCACACCTGGTGTGCAGTACCTGATAGAAACTCTGGGTGAAGATGGGCGCGTTGTCGTTCACGTCCTCCACGAGGATGGTGAGGTTGGCCTCGGTCTCGTGGCGCGTGTCAGAGGCGCGCAGGGTGAGGGTGTAGTGGCTGCACTGCTCGTGGTCCAGCGGCCCCGTCAGGGCAATGCGGCCCCCATAGCGCAGCACCCCGAAAGTGCCCACTGCATCCCCCTCCAGCAACAGCGTGTAGGAGAGCACAGGGCCTGAGTCCACGTCATTCCCAGTCAGCTGGGCTATCTGGGTGCCCAGCAGCGTGTCTGTGGGAAGCAGAAGTGTGAGCGAGCAACCCCATCCCTGTGGAGCACACCTGGAGGGAAACTAGTTCAGTCCAGAGCCTGAGCACCAGAGAGAGGGGGAGATACCGTGGGAGAGGGAGATGCCAGGGGAAAGTCTTGGGGGTTTGGCAGGGCATGCGAAGGTTGGCATGGGCACAGGGCTGAGGACCATGAACAGGCAGGGCAGGTGTCTGCAACCTGAGCCCTGGCAGTGGCGCAGGAGCCTGGACTGAGTTGGAAATTCAGATGGCTCCCTCAGGACACAGCTGCAGCACAGGGGTTGTGCCAGAGAGCTCAGAGGGCTCAGCCAGAGGGTCAGTGTGGTCCGGTCCCCGGCAGGGACCAGACTGGCCTGCCTGGGGGCTCCTCCCCCTGCTCCTGGTGCCCATTACAGCCCAGCTCCAGCCCTCGGTGCCGCAACACTCACTCTCAGGGACACGGACTTCCCAGGGTACCGGGATGGTGGGGCTGTTGTCATTGACATCCATCACCACCACGGTCAGTGTGGCTGAGCCCACAAGTGGTGGCGTCCCTCTGTCCATCGCCGTCACCACCAAACTGCAGGCAGGCACAAGGGTCAGAAGTGTGTCTACACGTGTGAGGGAGCACTTCACATGGCAACAGCACCTGGGACATGCATTGCACGTGTGCACAGCACTGGGACACATACTGTAGGTGTGCACAGGGCTGGAGCATCTACATGTGGTGGGGAAACCATGCACAGCAATAGAGTGTCTGGGGTGATGGATCCATGAGGAGCATTCATTCCCTAGAGGTGTCTAAGGAAAGACTGGACATGACAGTGCCATGGTCTAGTTAACAACATGGTGATTGGTCATAGGCTGGACTCGATCTCAGAGGTCTTTTCCAAATTAATTAATTCTGTGATCCTCTGATCTGAAGGGCATGTGTAGGAGCGTGGGTACATGGAGAGCATGTGTGGGGTAGTGGGTGTGAGTACATGGAGAGCATGACAGGGCAGGGCAGCAGGTGTATGCACTCCTAAGGCATGTGTTGGAGTCTGGAAGGTGTGTGGGTACAGGCAGAGCACCTTGCGGGGTGCAGGCAGGTATCTGGGGCTCTCTGCCTGCTCGTGAACACTTGGAGCCTCTCTGGAATGGCAAGGGGTGTGTGAATGGAAGGAATGCCCCAGATCCCCCACACCAGGGGACAGGGCAAAGAGACTCACAGCCACTGGGGCAAGTGCTGGGGGGAGAAAATGCCCTGGGGGCTACACCTGAGCCAGGCGTGTGGGACAGGGCAGGTGAAGCCTCAGATTCTCCAATGAGGTGTTTGCAAGCATTTCAGATATGTGTGGCCAAAGGGGTTGAACACATTCAGAGCATGCACACACGGTGAAGAGCCCAGAGGGCCTGGCTGTATGCAGGAGACATCTGGGTGGGCTCAGGTTAGTGCAGGGGCTTGGAGATATATGGCAGGACACAAGGTTTCTGTGCTCTGAGGTGGTAAGGGATGGAGCAGATGTGGTGTGGATTAAGCAGGCAGGAAGGGGAATGGATCAGCCCAGGGCCCCCTCACAATCTCCTCAGCTCTGCAGAGACCCAGCTGGGCCATGCTTGGGCTCATCTTGGCCATCTGCCTCCCTTGTCCTTCACTCCCACACTCACACTGACCCTCAGCTCCTGCTACTTGGCAGAGCCATTTCACAGACAGGCTGGGACAGCTTTGGCAGCACCAAGGACAGTATCCCCCATGCCCCAGAGCTGTACTGCACGGCTCTGCCTTGTCCTTGCACCCCCCAGCCTGGCTGCACTCACAGGGTCTGGGACCAGATCTCCCTGTCCAGGATGGCAGCAGTGGTGATGGTGCCGGTCTGAGGGTCAATGTGGTACAAGCCTGGCATTGGCAGCGACTGGTTGATGGCATAAGTCACCTGTCCATTCGCTCCCTGGTCCAGGTCATCTGCTAGCACCTGCAAAGCCACATGAGATTCAGCTGTGGAGCCCCTGAGGCAGGACCTGTGTGCAAGTGCCAGCCCCAGGCCCAAGTAGCCCCCACCCCCTCACCCTGGCCAGGCCAGGGCTCAGGTGTCCCTGTTTGTGCCCCAGCCATACCTGGATGACAGGTGAGTCGTAGCTCTGTGACTCCCAGATGAACGCCACGTAGTTCTGCAGCTGGAAGCGGGGCAGGTTGTCATTCACATCCTGGAGGTTGAGGTTTATGGCCATAAAGCTGAAGGAAGTCATGGTCTCTGCCTGAATCACCAAGCGCAACCGAGAGCTAGCCTCAAAGTCCAGACTGCTGGAGTCCTGCACAGAGATGGCACCTGGGAGGAGGAAAACAGCAGGATGGGGGAGTGAAGGGAGGGGTGATGCACTAGCATATTCACCCCTCATCCATCCATCCATCCATCCATCCATCCATCCATCCATCCATCCATCCATCCATCCCCTCATTCATCCGTCCATCCATCCATCCACCCATCCACCCATCCACCCATCCATCCATTCATCCATTCTCAGACAGGAAAGATAGAGAGCCCTTCCAAGCCCTTCCCACATTGGCAGCTTCTCATTGTCCCTAAGAGCTGCCCTGAATGACAAATTCCACACCTTGCTGAGGACAAGCACCTTCTGCTGACATTACAGCATGCAACAGTCCTTCCACCTGGAGACTCCCTTGGAGGAGTGGACCAGAAAGAGCTGTTCCTACCATGACACAAGCTCATCCAGCTTCAAGCCAGAGTCACCTCATTGCAGCTTTCAGTCCAGTCAGAGCTTTGCAAAGGGCTCTGAAGGCATACACCCACTACCACCCACCTGAGCTGTGGACACCTTGGCTGCTGCAGCAACAAGGTGTTGCTGACCCACCCAGGAAGGAGGAGGGCAGCCAGCAGCATTCCTACAGGCACATATTCACATGGAATGATGAGGAATCAAGCTCCTATGGCTGAAGTCCTGTCCCAGCAGTCCTGCAGAGCCTCTTTGCAGCCCATTCCAGCATCCACATGAAATCAGCAGCTGAACTACTCTAGTGGCAGGGACGCAGTGCCAGCATCTGGAACAGCTGTGTGGCCTCGGACAAGCCTGGCCTATGTAAGAGCTTTGCCACCAGCTCTGCCTGTGGATGGACATAGTGACAAGGGTTCCAGGGCACACACTGAACCAGGCCACATATCCAAGAGTGGACATGGGTGGCAGCTGCCCAGACAAGTAGCCTGGTTTGGGAAACAGCCATGTCACTATGTGCTCTGCCATGGGTGGCTCACAAGCACCAGCACAGTGGCCATAGGCTGAAGAGGGCACAGGCACAGTGTCAGCAAGATCTCTTGGGTCCTGTCCCAGACCCAACCACCCTGTGAGACACAGGAACATGGAGCCTTCACAAGAAGCTCCAGCTGGATGTTTGGGCTCCAAGGACCAGCTTTCTCCTGTCATGGAATCCCAGATTGGTTTGAGTTGGAAAGGAACTTTAAAGGTCATCTAGTCCACTCTCCTGCTGTGGGTAGGGACACCTTCCACTACACTAGGTTGCTCCAAGTCCCATCCAATCTGACCTTGAACACTTCTAGGGATCAGGCAGCCACAGCTTCTCCGGGCAACCTGTGCCAGGGCCTCACCACCCCCACAGGTAAGAATTTATCTATATCCCATCTAACCCTGCCCTCTGAGGTTTTGGAGAAAGGCCTAGTTATGGGGGACCACAACAGCACTGGGAGCAGTGCTAACAGCTACTGGACAGTGACAGGGCAGTGTCCATGTTCCAGTACTAACACCACTCAGCTGACAGGTACAGAGCTATGGGCAGTGTTCCTGTGCCCTGGGGGCCTCTGAGCAGCCAAGCAGGCTTGGGCAGAGCTCCAAAGGTGTTCCTGGAGCTGTACCTGAGCTGGGCTGGATCAGGAAGGTGTTCTTCTCATTGCCACTGACGATGCTGTAGGTGATGCGCCCCGAGGAGCCCCCTGTGTGCACGGCCTGGACACTCGCCACTGCAGTACCTGGGAGAGCAAAAGGGTGTGAAGAGATAGCAGAGCCTCGGGGCAGGTGGCAGAGGACCAGAGTGGTATGTGACAGGGCGTGCTGTCACATAGGAGCACCACTCTGCCCAAGGACACTGCTGACAGGGGACACGAGTTCTAATGCTAACATTGGGCTGGGAGCCTGGAGTTGTGGAACCTGTCCATGGACTCTCTGTGGCCTGTGACCCTGGAGACCTTCCAGGAGCACCTGGGCACCTGTGGCTGCCTACAGTGACCTGAACACTCTGAGACCAGCCCACAGGGACACCACCCTGACCAGCCTGGGCACCAGTCAGATCCTGTTGTCCCTCGGGTCTGCTCAAAGCAAAATGGGGCTTCCCCAGACCTCGCAGTGCTCCTCATCTGAGTTCCCCACTGCACTGCTCCCACCTCTTCTCCTACCCTGTCCCATTCCATCCCAGTGCTTGCTGTCATTGCCAGTGGGTACCTGGGGCAGCATGTTCAGCCAGGGCCACGTCGCTGGTGCTGCGGGGAAAGCGCAGCCCCCAGTATGGCTCCTCCTGCACGTGGATCACCACCACTCCCGTGGAGGACAGCGCCGGCTGCCCCAGGTCTGTGGCCAGGACAAAGAGTGTCCGCTGGCGCTGGCTGAGTGAGCCCAGGGGCTGCAGCAGCTGGATGTCCCCTGTGTAGGAGTTGATGGCAAAGGCGGAGCTGGGGGTGGTGAGTCGGTACAGGATGGAGGCGTTGGCACCTGCGTCCCTGTCCTCGGCCTTCATGGTAGCCACCACCTGTTTGGGTGGTGTGTGGCGGGACAGGTTGACAGTGAGTGGGCTGTGCAGGAATGTTGGGGCATGGTCGTTGACATCTCGCACCGTCACAGTGACACGCACGGCTGTGCTCTTGGGCTCCCATGGCGCTGAGTCCACTGCCTTGGCCAGGAAGCTGTAGCTGGGCTGGCGCTCCCGGTCCAAAGCCTGGGTGCTCCGGATGCGCCCACTCTGTGGCTCCACCTGGAACATGCCCAGTGACTCGTTGCCCAGGTAGTAGGAGACCTGCCCATTGGTGCCCTCATCTGGGTCCTCGGCCATCAGCTGCAGCACCAGGGCACCAACTGGCAAGTCCTCTGGCACCTCCACTGCGTAGGTGGCCTGAGTGAAACTGGGTGTGTTGTCATTGAGGTCCAACACCTGTACAGTCACTGACATGGTGGCACTGCGTGGGGGAGAGCCATGGTCCTGCACCACCACTGTGAGGCTGTAGGAAGCAACTTGCTCCCGGTCCAGGGCACGCGCAGTAGAGAGGACACCAGAGATGGGGTCTAGGATGAAATCCTGCCCAGGGTCTCCATCTGGAAGAGAAAAGGAGGAATAACAAGGCAGCATGACTATAACTGCAACAAGGAAGGCCCTGGGCAGCATGAAGCCCATCACCTTGTGGCCTGCTTGGGTGGGGAGAGTAAGCCTCAGTGGGACCAAACCTCCTTGGGTCAGGTCCATGTGAAGAACTGACTCCAACCACTCTCAGGCAGTGCTGCTGCCATGGGAGGTCCCCAGATAATGTGTGGCAGGATACAGCAAAAATCTCACTTTGCAACCAATGAATTCACAGGTCAGAGCAACCAGGAGAGGTGTGGAACTGGTCTAAGCCTGGGAAAGCAAACATGAGCCTGGGGAATGATGAGTGAAGCCTGTCCAGACCTTGGAGTGCTCTTTACTGGGGGCAGAGAAACTTGAAGGCTGAGAGGTAGCAGCAGTGCCATGCAGTTTGGAGCAGGAGAGAACTGAGGTGAAACAGAACCTGCTGCAGGTGATGCCCCCCAAGCCAGGAGAAAATGGGAAAGACCACCCTTGCCTAGACCCACATTCCCAATGTGCCTCACCTGCCACCCGGTATTCCAAGCGCCCGTTCTCCCCCGCATCGGGGTCGGTGGCACGCAGGGTGTAGAGAGCCACACGGCTCTGATTCTCAGGGACCTCCACGGACAAGGACTCGCTCTCCAGCTGTGGTGCATGGTCATTCTCATCCCCCACTGTGATCCGCACAGTGGCCTTGGCGAGGCTGGGGGGCAGGCCAGCGTCCCGTGCATACACTGCAGGACACAGGAGAGTGCTGCAGGCCATCCTGCCCACTAGGAGCTACAGCCTCGATGCCAACACCCAGGCATGGGAGCACTGGCATTCCTGCACCTTCAAACCACCCCACAGACCTGCTGTGCCCCACAGACTCCCCTGCCTCCCTATGGCCTGCCCTCCCTGCAGTGCTCCCCACCCCAGCAGCAGGGAGCCTCCATCTACTCCCCCAACCCTCTGCCTACTGCCCCCCATCACCTACCCGTCAGCACATGCTGCTCCTGCTCCTCCCGGTCCAGGAGACGTGTGGTGACAATGAGCCCTGTCTCTGGGTGGATGGAGAATGGCCCCCCAGAAAGACCCCCATAAGACACCTGCCCGTTGGCACCTGCAGAGAGGAAGGAGGTCTGACAGCAGCCCAGCAACAGCCCCAGTGCCTCATTCAGCTCCCAGCCCTACATCTCTCCACTCTCAGCTCCCACCCGGGGCTCACAGGCTGTGCAAGAGGGTGGGCTGGCTCACTTCCTGGAGGCAGAGAGGTGTGTGGGGGTCCAAGCCCAGCCCAACTGATGGGAGGCAGATGGGCCAAAGAGACCCCACAGAACAAAGACCACTGGGCAGGGGAGCAGAGGGAATAACAGTCCCTGTTCTATTCTCATCCTCTACCACGATTCAGCCCATCTCCCACTTCCAGATCAGGTGCTGATCCTTCCCTCTGGTCAGCCAGGCTCTCCAGACCAGCAGAAGCAAGTAGGGTGTGCCCAGTCCTGGGGCTGCATCTTCAGATGGACCCTGACCGAACTGGGCAGCTCACCGTCGCCTGCGTCCTCACCCAGATCCCGGTCCGTAGCCAGCACCTGCAGCACTGGACTGCCAGCTGGCAGGTTCTCCATGACATGGGCTTCATACTCAGGTTTCTCAAAGGCAGGAGCCTCGTCGTTGACGTCCAGCACCAGCACGGTCAGTAGCTGCGTGGCAGAGCGGCGTGGGAAGCCATGGTCCATGGCCACCACTGTCAGGTTGTGCTGTGCCGCCTCCTCCCGGTTCAGGGCCCGCACAATGGAGAGTGCACCTGTGGGCACAGCAGAGGGGTGAGCTGGGACTGGCGATGCTGGGTGTGAGCTGGGACCAGTGGCACCGGGGCTGATGGCTCTCAGGAGAGGTCTGCTACAAGGCTGCAGGCATTGGGGTCTGCTGGGACGGCAGGGTCTCAGAGACCAGCAACACTGTGCTAACCAGATGCTGTGCTTGGGGCTCCCTGCACCCCTAATCTCCCCGCTCTGGGCTCCCCAGCCCATGCTCTCCTCCTGCACACAGCACAACATCCCCGTGTACCTCTGTACTCTCCTCAGCCTCTGTGTTCCCAGTGTCCCTGCCACCACCCCTGCACACTCCCAACTCTCACCAGTGCTGGGATTGAGATGGAAGCGACCGTCAAAATTGCCTGCTCGCAGGGAGTAGCTCACACGTCCATTCTCTCCCAGATCGCTGTCCTGGGCCACCACGTGCAGCGCCACAAAGCCCGTGGGCTGGTCCTCCATGATGCTGACGGTGGCCGGGGAGAGGAAGACGGGTGCGTTGTCGTTCTCATCGGTGACAAACACGCGGGCGGTGACGGCGGCCGAGCGGCGCTGGCTGACGTTGCGGGCCTGGTCCGTGGCCTCCACCACCAGCAGGAAGGAGGCAGCAGCCTCTCGGTCGAGGCCCTGGCGCAGAGTCAGCTGCCCCGAGTGGCTGTCGAGCTGGAAGGGGGCCCCGGGGGGCTCCAGGTGCAGCAGGGCATAGCGCACCTGGCTGTTGGGGCCCACCCCATCCCCATCCAGTGCCTGGAAGGTGAAGATGGAGGAGCCAGCCTGGGCATTCTCAGGCACCACGATGGTGATGGGGTCCTCTGGGAAGGTGGGCGCCTGGTCGTTGCAATCCTGCACGTGGATCTGAACCAGCACCAGCCGGCTGGAGGGATAGCCATGCTGTGTGTCCTCAGCACTCACCTGAAGCACATGCCGTGCCCCAGCTTCATAGTCCAGCTCCCGGGCAGCATAAATTTCCCCTGTCACACTGTCAACCACAAAGGTGCCGTCCCCACCACCTCCTACCACCGTGTAGGTCAGCTGTCCTCGCCGAGGGGCATCTGGTGGGGCCACCGAGCCAATCACAGACCCTGGCTTGACCCCCTCAAGAGGGTGCAGAGTCAGCACGGTGGCATCAGGTCGTGGCAGCACACGGGAGGATGGCAGCACCTGTGAGGAGAGGCAGCAGTGAGGGGCACACACAGGGGTCTGTGTTCCAGGGCATGTACTGGAACACAGGAGGGTCCTTCTGGTCCTCAGGATACACTTTCCACTGTGAGGGTGCCCCAGGCCTGGCACAAGTTGCCCAGATAGTAGATTGTCCAGTCTCGGACACAGCCAAACACCACCTGGATGACCCCGCCTAAGCAGGGGGCTGGACAAGGTGACCTCCACAAGTACCTTCCCTCAGTCACTCCTCAGGTCTGTGACTATGTCAGACACCACAAAGGCAACAGACAGTAGGAGAAACAATTTTACAAACATAAGCAAGAGTGGGTAAGAAAAGAGGGCACACTCATCCTGATGGGAGGTACAGGAAGAGAGAGAACCCAATATGACCTCAAGATAAATAAATACTATGTCTAGTTTTATTAAAGATGCTGGAGTTAATTTGGGGATGAGGTACACCTGTGGATGGGAGAGAGAATGCTCAAAAGGCCACCACAATGTGGTCTGAGTGGAAATCCACTGAAGAACTCAGTACACTCCTGTCAAGGAGCTGAGGAGAGTGGGAATAACATCAAACTTGTTAGCCCAGAGGGGATCAAAGCCAGTGACTGTCAAGCAAGTATCTGTGCTACAAACATGCAAATAAGAACAGTTGAAGACATGGTGTAAAAAGGAAATGGTATAAAACATATTGTGAGTGGCTGAAGGCAGATGTGCCGGGCTAACACCAGACTCTGCTCCTTGAGGGAACGTGGGGTATCACAGCCCCCTGGGCTGGAGCTGGGCTCTGGTGTGGGAGCACATGGAGGTCCCAAACTAATGGGGGAAAGGCACAGAGTGGGGATGGCTGTGTGACAGAAAGGACTGAGTGATCAGCTGGCTCAAGGGGAGTGATGGGCAGAGCTGGTGGGGACAGTGAAATGACCTTGGCATCTGCAAGGACAGGGACAGGAAGATGTGAAACAGTGTGAGACTTGATGGGGGGAACCAGAGTCTCTGCTGTAAAAGGAAGCTCATTACTAACAGCAGAGAAAGGACATAGATGCCTGGGCAGTACAAGGCAGGGAATGCCAAAGTGACACAGACGTGAGAGACATCCTGAGGGTCAGAACATGCTGTGGGTCAGAACAAACACCCCGGGGGCAGAACACTGATTTCAGTAGATGCTGAGAAGAATGGATATCTCTGCACAGGGGACTTCTGAGTTCTTCCCTGCACCAAGGTATCTAGGACAGGATCAGCTGTCCAAGGCTTGAAAATGCAAAACTACGGTTAACCACTTTGGAAAAGAGAACGTGTGCAGAGGCAGACAGACCCATCCCTTCCCATTCCAGGTTCTCCACATGGATTTTAGGGCTGGATCAAGAGCTGAGGAAGGGCAGAGGGTCCCCAGGGATAAAGATGGTGGAGGGTGAGGAGGTGGAGAGAAAGGCTGCCAGGTAGCTGGATGGTGTCCTTCAAGGGGTGAGTGAGGGGTAGATGGTACAGGGACAGGAGGAGCTGGGATGCAGGGATAAGACAAGCTAGGGTGCAAGAACAGAAGGAGCTGGAGTGCAGGGATAGGAGGAGGATGATACTGGGTACCTGGACACGAACGATGGCCGATGTGCTGTGAGGCACCGCGCCACGGTCACTGGCTGTCACAGTGAAGATGTACTCGGCACGGTCAGCCCGGCGCAGAACGGTGGCTGTTCGCAGCTCTCCAGTAGCCACATGGAGGGTGAAACGCTCTGCCCAGGCTCCTGCAGAGAGAAGTGAAATGGTGCCATGGAAGAGGGAGCCAGGGCAGGGTGGGAAGGAGGGGGAGTGCGGTGTGAGGGTCCTGGGCCGTGGGCACTCATTTGCCTGGTTGATGGCTGCAAGGCAGAGCAGCATCAATTTGCCAGTTCTGAAGCTCATACCTATCAGTGAGTAGATGATGGTCCCATTCTCTCCCTCATCAGGGTCCTTGGCCTGCAGGGAGGCGACCAGAAGTCCCGATGGCTTCTCTTCCAGCACCTGCAGCACAGCCCAGGGAGCAGCTGAGTGGCACAGGACATCCTTCAGATCACACCTACAGCTCCCCAAGCATGGCATGGAGTCTGCACTGTCCCGCACCAACCCAGCACCTCACCCATGGCACAGATCCCTGTCAGGACCTACAGGCCGTGCCTGCAGCTGGAAACATAGAGTCTGCAGTTACACTGGCCAGGGCAGGTTCTGCCTCGCCAGTCCTCCTTCCCTTTTGGCCTGTTTCACAACCTGCTTGGTGGGGTGGGAGGACACTGCAGGGCTGTGGGAGGGCACTGCTTCACCTGTGTTACACTCAGAGTCCCTGCGGGGTGGAAGTGCAGGGCTCCATGACAGTCCTGGGTTCCTCTGCCCCAACAGACCCTTTCAGGTGCCAGTGCCAAGGTGTGAGCCCTGACAGCCCAGTGCCAGCCCCACCGGCCACAGCCACTGATCTCCTCAGTTCCCACAGCCAGCCAGGGAAGTTTGCCACCTATGGAAATTCAGCTGGCAGATCTTCCTGGTCTCAGGCATCTCAACTCAGGGATCTTCCCTTCCCTTCTTTGTTCCTGGCTAGCACTGACTGCCTTTCTCTAGACACTTTAGACCCACGTTTTATGCCAGTGCAGCACAAGACTATTGAGAAATCAATCACACGTGTTCAGGTAACCTCATGTCTCTTCCTTACAGAGACCACACATAACAGCATCACACACAAACACCTTTCCTGGCTATTTATGGAATGGGATGCATCCCTATGAATGCTCCTCAGCACCTCTCTAGTTTTGGGATCACCCTCAGCAAACATCCCCCCACTGCTGCAGACATGCCTCCTCCAGCACAGACTCCGTGGTGGAGCAGGATTCCTGCTTGGCATGGGTTCTGCAGTTCCTTCCAGCCCAGCAGATGTCAAATTCCCACCCCACTGACATTCTCATCCCATCAGCACATCCAGAGGCACAGACCACCTTCTCAGACCCAGCTGTGCAGGGTGATCTGTGTCTCTTAATGCATTTAGGAAAGGGACAAGTGGAATGTGAGCAGGACTCTGGAGGAAAGGCTGGGAACTCCCAAGTGGAAGTGAGGGCCAGGGCTGTTCCCCAGCTGCTGGCACTATACTGGAGCCCTGGAAGGGGAGACCAGAGGAGATGGACTCATTCAGCCAGGCCAAGCAGGGCTGGGACTGCGCTCTGTAAACATTGGGAGAGGGAGGGAAATTCCAGGGAGAGAAGAGAGCTTTTTAAGCAAAAACACAATATTGGCACAAGAACAAATGAGTATAAAATGGTCAGAAATTAGTTTAGGCTGGAAATGAAGAGATGGTTTCTAGTACCAGATCAAGGAATCTGGAACAGCCCTACACAGCAGTGATGGAGGCACAGACCTAAATATAGCCTGGCCCTTGATGAAGAGAAGGTCTGCGTGGACACCTCTGTGTGGGGCCTCGCTTTGGAGGCCCCTTCCAGCCCCTCTCCACCACAGGCCAGGGAAGAGTCTTCCCTCACACTGTCCCTATTGCCCTCAGCCTGTACATGAGTGGCTCCTGCTCAGTGGGCAGGGATACACTCCCCTTCCATGAGGAATCAGACCTCTCTGAGGTAGGCAGAGACTCAGCAGAGGAGTTACATGAGCAACACCCACACAGCTCCATGTTCAAACACCAGTTCAGCTGCACAAACAGGAACAAACAGCAACAGCAGTGGGCTTGCCTCTGCAAACTGGTGAGACAGCAGCCAGGCCACCTGAAGGTTTCTGCAAACACCAACCTGGTCCCGAGCTCACAGAGCCATTCTGGCCACAGGCACAGCTCTAGCAGGGGCTGGCAGGGGATATGCACAGAAGATGTGAGAAACATGGTACGTATGGAACAATCCTCCTGTGAACCTCCCCGGCTCCCAGCCCGCTGTGGCTCAGACACTTCCTGAGTCACAGATCATATTTGTGTTCAACAGCCTTTGATGGATATTTTTTTCTTTCCATGAATTCATCTAGTTTTGAACCCATGTAACTCTGGGCAAAGATTTCACAATTTAATTATGTTCTGCATGAAAAAGTGCTGCCTGTGTTTATTTTAAACCTGCTGCATGGTCAGTTCTTATGGAGCTGCCCAGTTTGGTGTCATGAAAAAACCAACTTCTCATTTCCCTGTGACTCTCTGGACACCTCTGTGATATTCCTGCAGCTTTGTCCATGCCAAAGAATGTTCAAGTGTTTCCTTTCTGCATGGAAACCATTATTTGACAGAGATCCCTTTTCTGAACCACTGCTAGTACTTCTGCTCAGTTAGAGAATGGAGCCGGATAGAGAGAGTGGGCAGAATCTGAGGTGTGGTAATGATGGTTTTTTCCATTCTCTTTCCTTTCCTAATTAAACTCAGCATCTAATTTGCCTTTTTGCCTGCACTGATCCTGGGGGGACACTTTCTCAAAGCCCCAGACTTCTCCCCAGACTGAAGCAGCCAGTTCAGAGCCTACCACCGCTTAAGACCCTACCACTTTTTAAAGTGTCTCTCTCCAGTTAGAAGCAGTGATTTCATCTCACATCTTCTTGACTGAACAGCGAAACATGATCCTCCTACAGTTTTTCACAGGGAGCCCTCACCTTGATTGCTGTGAATAGACCAATGACATCAACCATCACCTTTTCAGGAGGATACAGCAAAATAGCAGCAGCAGGGGTCCCCCTCTGTGAAAACAGACTCCTTTTTCCTTCCCTTTGCTCCCTCTCCTGGCAACCATTTCCTGGGAGGATCCATTACTGCAGACCCTATGCAAACACCCCTAGTCCTGCCAGCGTGTCACCAATGTGCTTCAACTTAGAACCCCTCCCCAGAAGACACTCCAGCTGATGCTGGAAAGTGCTGACACAGAACCATTCTCTGCTCTGCCTGATGAACATCAACATGAACACAGCACCAAGCACATCTGCAGGGAATCACAGAGCTTTGTGTTATCATCCATTTTTCACTTTTCCCTCCAAGCCTCTCTTCTACAGTCAAACCATGGCTAACAGCAGGGCTTTTCCTGCGCTTCACCCTGCCCTATCCATATTTCCAGTAGGAGAGCTGCAAACCAATGTGCCCAAACAGGTGTTTTCTCAGAGCTGCTGCAGCATTTACTTTCCCACAGGGCTCTGAATTCATCTCAGCTTTGCTCTGTCCCCTGAAGAACACACCTGCTTTCATGGTCCTTTTGTATAAGCAAAGCCCTCCCAAGCTCCAGCAGGGCACTTGCAGCACTTTGTGCCCCCAAACAGTGGGTTCAGCTGCAGATCCTGCCATGTGGCGTGTCATGGGTGACCCCACACAGAAGCAGGACTCAGACAGACCCTGGCTGCAAGCAATGCTGTATCACAGAGCCTGTCCAGCAGAGCCTCAGCTATGCCAGCTGGCTGCTCTCTCACCTGCTCTGGTCTCAGAGCCTTGCTCAGAGAGACGGCAAGAATTAACTGCCTTTTCTGCCTCCTTCAGGCCCCGGCTTACCCATGCCAAGCCCTGCCAGCACCTCTATCAGCAGAGCAGGGCATGTGAGAAGGAAGTTGGGCAAGGAATGGCTGCACCCTGGAACAGGAGGGGAAGCAGAAATGAACAGGGAAGGCCTAGACTGAGCTGCAGAGTGTCCCCAAGTCCTGTGTCACCCAGGTGGGCAGTGACCACCAAAACAGATCTGCCTAGGGTGCGTGGCTCAGGCAGGACCTGTGACAGAGAGTAGTTGCCATCATTGTGATGTTTCTGACCCAGCCCCGCAGGAGGGGCTTTGAGCGCACAGCCTGACGTGCAGTGCCCAGCCACAGTCTGTCCCCACTCTGTCAAGGAGATGAGGCCAGGGCCCTGGCTGCCCACCCTGCTCTGCTGCTGCCAGTGACCCTTGGCCGATTCCTGTGAGCCCTTATCACTCGTGCTGCTTTCAGGGGCACAGCAGAGCAGAGGTAGGCAGATGTGGGGCTGGTCCTCACCCACTTCTCTGTAGCACCCACATAACATGCAGTGCCTGGTGACTGCTGCCACCAGAGTGCTGAGGGAAAGCTGGGCTGGCAGCCACAACAGATTCCCAGAAAACCATTGTGCATGCCAAGCCCAGCTGTGCAATGCTTTCTAGACCTTCCAGAAATATGAGTGGCTGTACCCAAAATCCCCAGATCTAGAAGGCAATGGCATCTTGCACCTCCCCACTCACAATTTCTTACCCTGGCTCTTCTGGGACAGGTTCAGGGCTCCTCTTGCTGTCCCTCCCTGCAGGCACATGCAAGCCAAGAGCTTCTGTCTGCTAGCCAGTCCTGCTGGTGCCAGAGCTCTCTTCAGCCCTTACCTGTTTTGTGCACCAGGATGTCTGCATTGCCCAAGGACAGGCCCATCCTGGCGTGTCCCAGTCAAATTTGCCAGACTGCCCTGGCTGCTGCATGGATCTGACTCATGCCTGCTCATCTCCTACCCCAAAACTCTCCTGGGTACCCCTACCCCATCCCCATCCTACAGCAGGACTGTCTACCCCCATATTCAGAGGCCATCAGGGCCTTCCCTCACTGGCACTCCAGCCTGTGCCTCTACCTGCACAGGAAGCTCTTGACCACTGCCCACATGGAGGAAAACAGGAGCGTTGTCATTCTCATCCAGCACGGTGACATAGATGGTTCCAGTGGCACTGCGGGGTGGTGCTCCCCCATCTTGCACGATCACCAGGAGCTGGAAGCTGGACTGCTGCTCCCGATCCAGGCTGTGCTTGGTGCTGACCTCCCCTGTGAGGGAGAATCCCAGAAGGATTTGGGTTGGAAGATACCTTCAAGCCCATCTCATTCTCACCTGCTGCCATGGGCAGGGACACCTTCCACTAGACAGTTGTCCCAAGCCCTGCCCACCAAGCCTTGGACACTTCCAGGGATGGGGCAGGCACAAGTAGTGGCAACACAGAGAAGTGGGGACACAGCTCAGCCCTCAAGCTGCTTTAGGGCAGAGCCTGTGGTCAGTTGTGTTTCTCAGGTGTGTTGCTGAAGCCCAGCACCATAGGGGCAGGAAGATGCATATTGTGCTGATGCACTGGCCTGGCTGCATCACTGTGGTCCTGCCCTGGGCTTTCTCACCAGTCAGCCCCACCTAGGAAGCCAGGAGACTCTCACCTGTCTGTGTGTGGATAAGGAAGTTGGGATCGTGCTGGAGCAGGCGGTAGGTGAGCCGGCTGTTCTGCCCTGCGTCCCGGTCACTGGCCATCACCCTGCCCACGCTGCTGCCCGGAGCCTGATTCTCAGGCACTGTGAAGAAGTACCGCTCCTCGCTCAGCCGAGGGCTGTTGTCATTCTCGTCAGTGATGCTGATCCGCACGGTGCTGGTGCCAGTTTTCCGGGTGTCCCCCGCAGCCCCACTGCCCCCCACTGAGGCCAGCACCGTCAGCACATACAGGTCCCGCGTCTCCCGGTCCAGGGAGCTTTTCACGTACAACCAACCACTTTCGGGCACGATGCCAAAGCTGGCAGCATCCCCATCTGCACGCAGGTGGTAGGTAAGGGCTGTGGATTCCACATCATGCGCCAAGGCTCTCACCTGCAGGAACCGGGTGGAGACAGGGACACCCTCTTGCACCTCTACACGGTAGGTGAGAGTGTCAAAGATGGGCCCGTTGTCATCCTCGGCTTGCACGTGCACCAGTAGTGTGAAGGTGGAGCTGAGCTGTGGGACGCCACCATCCCGGGCCACGATGGCCAAGCTGTAGGCTGAGCTGGCCTCATACTGCAGAGCCCCGAGGAGCCGCACTGTCCCGGAGGTGCGTTCCACACTGAAGGTGCCCTCACGCCCCGACACCAGCTCAAAGGTCACCTGGCCATTGGCACCGCTGTCACGGTCCTCAGCCTGCACAGTGTAGATGGTAGTCCCAGGTTCTGTGGCCTCTGGCAGCAAGATGGAGTCAGAGGGACTTGGGAATGCCGGCACATTGTCATTCACGTCTGACACAGAGATCTTCACGCGTGTGTTGCTGTAGGCAGGGGGTGAACCGCTCCGGGCCTGGACATCCAGGATGAGGACTGCCTGGGACTCGTGATCCAGAGGCAGGCTGGTGCGGAGCTGCCCTGATGCTGATTCGATGGAGAAGTAGCCATGAGGATCCCCCGAGGAGATGGAATAGAAGATGTCATCAGCATGACCTGTGGACAAGGGGATAGAGACAGGAGGAATGACAGCAGGTTGGGCAGTGTTGGCTGCACTGGTCTGAGATGTCCAGCAACACTGTGCCCATGCACAGGTGTGTATACAGATGTGTGTCAGCACACATGCTGAGCTGGGTGGCAATCATAGGGTGCACATTCAGAGGTAGGTGTGTGTGTGTGTGTTTGTGTGTAGCTCCCAGAGCAGAGCTGCTCTGTGAGGAAGTGTTGTGGGTGCTGGTGTGGGGACAGGGAAAATGGTGGCATGCAAAAGGGACAAGCCCATACCTGGCGGGTTCTGGGCCTGAACAGCCCCCACACTGGCACCCTGTGGCATGTCCTCGGGCACGGTGAAGAAGTACTGGGCTTGCTCAAAGACAGGAGGTGAGACTGTGCCCTCCACGATGCTGATGTTCACCCGGGCATTTGGCTGTGCCTGCAAGCCACCCCCATCCTGTGCAGAGATCACCAGCTGCACCAGGGTGTTGGCTTTGCCGCTCAGGGACCACGACAGAGAGATGACACCTGGGGAAGAAAGCCATTGATAGGGCATTGTGCTGCACCCCTGTCTGTCACCTGGCACCAGGAGATAGGCCAAACCATAAGCTGGAACAGACAGACCAGAGGGGACAGGAAACAATGTGAATCACAGTGGGAGCTTGCTATGGAGGAGCTGGAGTGAAGGAGAGGAGCCCTTCCAGGAAAGCCAGCCCAAATCCTCTGCACTCAACCTTACACCCACCCCTGAACTGTGGTACAGGCTCAGGGACATGAGTCAGAGGGCAGGTCTTGGGAGAGGAAAAGGAGGGGAGAGGGCTTCTCTCCCTGGGGCACAGGGTGAGGATCATGACACAGCAGGTGGGTCCTGGTCTGAGGGGAGGCTCTGGGACTGAAGGACCATACTTGAGGGCTGGTAGAGCCTGTCTTATCCCAGTCACTTGCTGTGAACTTGGGAAACAGTGTGAAGATCCCTCAATGCACCTTCTTGTCTTGCTGAGAGCCCTCAGCACCGCACACTCGTGCCCCCACCTCCCCAGCAGAAACTGCTCTGGCTTCAGTGGCCAATGCAAGGCAGAGCAGATGCAGCCAGTGAGAATGGTGGGACCGAGAGTGACAGAGCTACAGAGGAGAATTAACTGACACGGGGAGAGGAGGGGAACTGACAGAGACAAGAAACAAACCAGGATACAGCCTGCTGAAGCAAAGCATCAACATGCAGGAGGAAAGGCACAGTGAGTCAGGGATGGAGAATGGGGGAGAGGCAGAAAGATAGGACAAATGAGGAACAGAGCAGGGAGCAGAAACTGGACGTCAGGGACTGAGTCTGAGACGGGGTTGCCAGAGGCTTGAGAAGTCGAGGGGGGAATGATGTGGCAGGGAGAGGAACAGACATACTCTGGAGGCAGAGTGCACTGCTGAGGTGACCAAACAGTGACATTCAGGCTTGCTTTGATATCTCCCATATCACAATGTTCTGATTGCTGTCTGCCCTGGCTTCCTGCCAGCTCTCACCTGTGTCCTTGTTGAGGGAGAAGAGTGGGGGCGAGTTTCCCAGGACAATGCGGTAGGTCACTCTCCCATTCAGCCCCTCATCCTTGTCGTGGGCAGTGACACGCAGCACAGCTGTCCCTGGCATGCTCTGTGTGCTGATGCTGGCAGCGTACTCCAGTGGGTAAAACACTGGCCGGTTGTCATTTGTGTCCTCCAGGAACACCTTCACATACACCATGGAGTTCAGGCCACCCTGCGGAGGGATCAGGTCAGAGATAGTGCAAGGACAGCAGCATCCTCTGCACAATGCCAAGTCAGCAGCCCCATGTCCCGCAGCCTCACCAGCACTCACCCCATCCACAGCAGTGATGGTGAAGTCGTAGGCAGATGTGCCCTCATCGCGGTCCAGGGGCTGCACTGTGCACAGCTGCCCAGAGTGCTTGTCGATGCTGAACTGCGTGGGGACAATGCTGCCGATGCCAGAACCAATGGAGTAGGAAAGGGAGCCAAACGTGCCACTGTCTGCATCTGTGGCTGTCACCTGGGGGAGGGAAGGTATTACCTGAACAGAGCAGACCACCAGCCAGACCCAGCCCGGCACAATCACCACACTCCAGAGCCACCCTCTGCTCTGTGGCCCACGGCCACCACATTGTCATCAGAGCTGGCCATTGAGACACAGACAGTGACTGCCCCAGCTCTGCAGCTTGTCCCACACCAGGCACTGCCTCCCTTGATGCCCTCACTGCATCAGGACAGGGCTCACAGGGCTCACTGGTGCAGACAGTACCCTGGGCAGTGTTGCCTGCAGCTGTGGGGCACTCCAGAGGCAGCCTATGCTGGCTTGGTCCCCGTGAGGGGACACAGAGGTGGGGGAGCACTGTGTTTCGAATGTGCAAGAGCTGCACCCTGCTTTCTATCTCCAGCATTGCTGTGGGTTTCTCACTGCTCTTACACCCTTCTACACATCTGGGGCAATATTCATCACCCAGGTCAACAGACTTGCCTTGGCAAAGGAAAAGTCCATATGTACAGAGCAACAGAAAGGCCCAGCCTCACCAAGACGCCAAGGACCTCACAGTCAGGCACCTCCACTGTCCTCCACTTGCTTGGCCCGCCAGGAACAATCTGCACTGCAGCAGCAGTTGCCCTGGCCCCTTTGCTCCTTTTCTGCAAAGACACTCAGGATGGGGCAGTAAGAAAGCCAATCCGCTGTCACCATGGCCCTGGCTCTGTCCTCTCACAGCTCTGTGTCCAGCAGCCCCAGGTGCTGGGGATGAGGATGGAGAGTGGCATTGGCCTGTGACAGCCCAGTCTCACCCAGCCTGGGATCCAACAACTGCACCCACCATGACAGACACGGCAGGAGGATCAGTGTTACTCCCTGCTTGCCCACCCCAGTTCCTCCTTGGGCTCCTGCAGAGCTCAGGTCAGCAGGAACCAACTCCTGATCCCACATCCCTGCCCACGGCTCCTCCACCAGCTGGGAGCGCGGCAGAGAACAAAGCTGGGGGATGGAGCCAGGGGGAGGCAGCTGGGCCAGGCCCGGGTGAAGTGGAGTTCAGGCCTCGTCAGCCACAGCTCCTCCCTGCAGCGGCCATGGGGCCTCGGCTCCTGCGAGGAGCGCAGGAACGCCGTGTGTGTGCCAAGGAGAGGGCCCGGCTGGGGGCTGTGAGCCAGCCATCAGGGACGGAGGGACAAGGGTGAGGGGACACAGAGGGGCTGGGCCAGGAGGGAACAATTCACCAGGCAGGGACCACTCTGCCCTGACCAGGAAGGTGAAGCAACACCTGTGACTTCCCTGCCAGCCCTGCTACCTGCAGTCTGAGGGGATGCCTGCAGGGAGAAGCTCAGAGCACATCTCCAGGCTCCCCAACCCTGTGGCAGCTGCAAAAAGAGGCACCAAGGAACAGGATCCCCCTCTGCTCCAGCTGCAGAGAACTCAGACACAGGTGCCATGACAGAGCTGGGTCAGGAGGCACTTTGGGAAACTGGACCCATCTGCTCCTCCAGAGCTCACCCTCTCCTCTATTGCCCCAGCCTCCCTTGCTGGGGAGCTGCTCACTAGAGAGTACAAATCTGACCTCACTGACATCACTGGAGCTCACCTGCAGGTTACTGATACACTGGCACCATGCTGATGGTTGCCACTGGGGTACAACCCTGGCATGCCTACCATGCCCAGGGTTAGCCCTGTACCCACACCCTGGTGTGCTTCTGCCATGCCCAGGGTCAGCCCTGCACCCACACTGTGTGTCTCTGCCATGCCTGGCTTGCAGCCTTCTCCACCACTGCAGATGGAAATACACCTGAATTAGCTGCCACTGGGACTGGAATAGGCATGATGTGGCAAATTAAGACTTTCTTTCCTTCAAAATTAACTACTTCTCACTCTGAAAGTTACCCAAAACATGTCTGCTGCTTTAATCACTGCACAGCAACTTGCTGTGCTGCAGAGAAAGATACTGGCATCAGGTTCCTCAAGCCAGGGGCTCTGGTGCTTCCAGAACAATTTCACTTCTCGTCTTAACTATCCTTTGATGGGTGCCATCATAAGGAACACCCACAGGGAAAGTATTCAGCTTCCTGCCACAAGAGCTGGATCAGGTTTTGGGAGCAAGGAAGCCATAGAGAGCTCCCACTATTGTGTAGTGGAGCACCACCTCCCTGGCTGCTCCCTGGTACCCAGAGCCATCTCCCAGCAAGATGCCTGCTGGAGCCAGAAGTCCAGTATCAGAGCCAGACCTGGCTGTGCAGCCAGGGCAAGGCATCCAAGGAATCTGGTGCTCCACCTCTACTTTCTGTGATGGGACTGTCTATGGACCATTGCCCACACAAGTCCAGAGACTTCAAGAGAGATCACATTAGTGGTTCAAGTGTGCCTGGCCCTGGTCACTCTTGGACAGGTGATGCTAAACTGGTGCCCAGAGAAAAGCTGGCAAATACCTGTTGGAGCAGGTAATGGTGTTGGCTCAGTTTGGGGCTGCTGAACACTTTGCTTTGTGCTCTGCCACTGTGTGCAGAGGGAGGGAGGCTGGTGCACCCCCAGCCCCAGCTCCCTGCCTGCAGACTGCTGACATCCCGTGTCTACATCCCATGGGATAGGGCTGGTTGCCTGCCTGTGAGCAGCCCACACTCAGCAGGGCCAATGTGAGCCCCCAAAGGCAGCAGGATCCCCAGGGTAATGCCTCCTGGGGACCCCTGAGAGACATCATAGAGGTCCATCAGCCACCAGGTATGGCAACCACCTCATTTCAGCTGGCACATGTGCCTGCAGGCTCAGAGCACACACAGTCTGGGACAGGGACACATTTTCAGTTATGAGGGTAATTAGCCACCAGAAGGGCTCATCAAGACCTGTGATGAGTTCACAACTCCTGGAAAGTTTTAAACCAGGTCTGGACATTTTTCCAGGAACTTTGCTAGAAGCTAATGCAGGGCAGCCCCAGGTTCTTTATTTAGCATCTGCCCCAAATCTTGGATCCACAGCTGTTTTGTTCTTTAGCTCACTCATGAGATTCCTGATGTTTGCCTGAAAATAAGAGGGAAATGCGGTCAGTCTGTGGAACTGCCCAGAAAACACTCCACTGGGGCTTTGGCAGTCACACTGCTTGAATATATGGGGGCAGGAATCAGAGTTCTGAGTGTGAATGGAACCCCACAGCTCCCTCACCTCTGACTAATGAATGGAGCCTCCATAGGCACTAAAGGCTTTAAGCACACAGATATCAATGCTCTGCCAGGAAATCCCTGAAATGAAGCTGCCAAGGAGGCAGCAGTACCTGGGGAAGCCAGGATCATTAGACCCCATGTCTCACAAAGAATTCCAGTGTTCCAGACCAAGCAGGGGTGGCACACAGCTGGATCTGCTGTTCACTAGAAGGGAGCACTGCCTGTGGATATGGCAGTTGGCTGCAGCTGTGACTGCAGAGACCATGAAGCAGCAGGTGCAGAATCCTAAAAGAAGTCAGGAAGGAAAGAAGCAGAGTACAGACCCTGGACTGCAAGAGAGACTTCAGCTTATCCAGGGAACTGGTTGATGGGAGGGATCCCATGGGAGGCAGTGCTGAAGGCAAAGGGAGCTCAGGAAAGCTGGCAAGCCTTCAGGACAGCACCCTCTAGAACAGTCCATCCTAGTGCTCAGGAGAACAAGGAAACATATCAGCAGATGGCCTTGGCTAAGCAGGAGCCTCAGGGCTAAGCTGCCATGCAAAAAGCAGCACATGCTAAGAGAGTTGGGATTGTTCAGCCTGAAGAATGGAAGGCTCTGAGGTGACCTAATTGAAGCCTTCCAGTACCTGAAGGAAGCCTGCCAGAAAGAGGGAGAGATGCTATTTACAAGGGCCTGGAGTGACAGGTCAAGGGGGAATGGCTTCATACTGACAGAGAATAGGTTTACATTAAGTATTGGGAAGAAATTCTTCCATGTGAGGGTGGTGAGGCACTGGCACAAGTTGCCCGGAGCAACTGTGGCTGCCCCATCTGTAGAAGTGTCCAAGGCCAGGTTGGATGGGGCTTGGAGCAACCTGGGCTGGAGGAAGGTGTCCCCACCTACAGCAGGGAGTGGAATGAGATGGGCTTTAAGGTCCCTTCCAACCCAAACAATTCCATGATTCTATGAGATGGGAAGTGGGCATGGAGGCAAGCTACACAGCAGGAATTTATAAACATCACCAGGTATGTCAGGAGGGTGTCAGCAAAGTCAAAGTTCAAATTGCGTTGAGAATTGCAAGGAAAAACTGAGGGTCCCAAGAACAGCTTCTACCCCTGCACTGGCAGGAAAAGGCTAAGAAGGGCCCATTTCTGAGTGTGGTGGGTGATTCTGTGGCAGCCACACAGGTAAGACTGGGACACTTGATGCCTCCTCCACCTTGGTCTCCACCAGTTTCCCAGGCCTCCGTGCTGTTCAGAAGGGTTCAGAGATAACAGAGAGGGGTGAAGATGGAGTCAGGATTTAGTTAATGAAGTTGATCCACATGAACCTATGGGACTCAACAGACTGCATCAATGGATGCTGACAGAAATGGATTTGTGGGGTTGATCTTCACATGTGGTGGAGATCAGGGGAGATCCCTCACAACTGGAGGAAAGCAAATATCATACCCCACCTTCAGCAAAGGCCAAAAGGATCATCTGAGGAACTACATTCTTGTCAGTCACACTTTGATTCCTGGGAGAATCATGGAGTGAGTTCTCTCAGAGCATGTTTTTGGCCACATGGAGGATCCTGGGAGGGAAGAGCAATCATGGATTAACTGTCCTGTTTGCTATTCGTGATGCAACGATGGCATCTGAAGTGGAAGGGCTGACAGCTGTGGGTGACAATTGCCTTGACTTTAGGAAGGATTTTGACATCTTCTCCCACAATCCTCATATTCAAGGCAGGATGATACAATTTGGAAGGCTGAACAAATGGGTGGGTGAAAGACAAGTTGGAAGGCAGGCTCTGAAGGGATATGCTCTGAAGGGATACCCTGAAGGGAGAGGTTCATGAGCTGTGCCCTGCCAGGAGGTGGTGATAAGGGAAATAATCTGGATGAAAGTGACAGAGGAACTACACCCTTTTTGTCAGACAATGAATGCAAATAAAATGGCATGTTCCCTTGGGAACACAGGATGTGCTAAGGAACCCAGGGAATGAACCTGATGCTGTGTTTTGAAGACTTCCATTGATAGGTGTAGAGGAGGCTGCTCTCACAGCGGGGCTCAAGGAACACATCTGGACACTTTCTGCTGAAATCACCCACTGAACAGTGTAATTACATGGAAATACAGCTGTTGGCATCCAATTCCCTACCGGATTTTAATCTGGCAAGGGATGTCAAAGTCAAGCAGAAGGGCTTCTATAAGTGCATCAGTGACGAAAGGAAGGCTGGGTAAAATGTAGGCCCACAGGTGAAGGAGATAGGGAACCTGGTGATACAGGACGTGTACAAGACTGGAGTACTTAATGCCCTCTCTACCTTAGCCTTTACTAATAAGACCAGTCTTCAGGAAACCCAGGTCACAGAGATCAGGGTGAAATCTAGAGCAAGGAAGATGGACTCTTGCTGGGAGAGGAACAGGTCACTGAATTCTGAAGCAAACTGAACATGAGTCCTGGTGGGATGCAACCACTATTGCTGAGGGAGCTTCCAGACATCACTGTCAGGCCCCTCACAATAAGAATTTCTTAATCACAGTGTTTGAGAGGAGTGCTTGAAGTCTGTGGGAAGAGAAATCTCCTATCTTTAAGACTAAGGAGGAGGCCACAGGTAACTACAGACCAGTCAGGGTCAGTTACAGATCAGGGATCAGTTTCCCTGATCCCTGGGAAACTGACAGAGCAGCTAACCCTGCAAATCATTTCTATGCACATGAAGGACAAGAAAATCATCAGGAGTGGTGAACATGGTTTTTCCCAAGGGCAAATCATACTAGACCCACTTGATAAACAACTGGTAGATGACAGAAAAGGAGTGAATATTGTCTATCTGAACTTCACTAAGTTCTTTGATGTTCTCCCCCATAAGATCCTCATGAAGAAGCTGGTGGTGAATGGGCTGGATGGGCAGACACTGAGATTGGCTGGAAACAGGCTGAATGGCTCCTGTTCAGAGAGTGGTGAACAGGGGCACAACATCTACTTGAAGGCCAGTAGCTACCAGTGTACCCCAGGGTCTGTCCTGGATCCAGTCCTGTTTGGCATCTTTGTTAATGACCTGGATGATGGGGCAGTGCACAGCCTCATCTCAGCACGTGTGCTGATGACCCCAAACTAGGAGGAGCAACCTGATATGCTACAGGGTTGTGATGCATCCAGAGGGACCTCAACAGGTTGGAGGGATGGGCGAGAGGCCTTGTGAAGTTTAATAAGGGGAGATGCAAAGTTCTGCCACGGGAAGGAACAATCCCTTGCACCAATACATGTTGGAGGCCACCCCGCTGGAGAGCAGCCTGGTAGAAGAAACCCTGGGGTTCCTGGTGGGTGCCAAGTTGAAGATGAGACATCAAGGTGTCCTTGCTGCAAGGAAGGAGAATGGAGGTCCTGGGCAGCATAAGGAGAAGTGTGGCCAGCAGATCAGGGAGGATATTCTGCCCCTCTGCTCAGCACTGGTGAGGCCAGAGCTGGAGCACTGGGTCCAGTGCTGGCTCCCCCAGCACAGGAGAGAGATGGTTATACTGGAAAGTGTCCAGTGAAGGGCCATGAAGATGATGAAGGGACTGGAGCAAATCTCCTGTGAAGAAAGGCTAAGGGAGCCGGGATGGTTCAGCCAGGAGAAGAGGTATCATCCATACAGGAAAGAAGGCAACAAGAGGATGGAGCCAAGCTCTTGCCAGTGGTATCCACTTCCAGGATCAGGGCCCTCTGAAAATCTGGGAGCACTTTCCCACTATGAGGGTGACCAAACTCCAGCACAGGTTGCCCAGAGACGTGGCGACATCATGGGCAAACAACTCTGGGTGGTGCTGCTTGCACATGGGGGGGTTGTACTAGATTATCTTAAGAGGTCCCTTCTGAACTCAACCATTCTATGATCTCCAAAGACCCTTTTAAACACTCCAGTTCCCCACTGAGCTCCAACTGTTCCAAGAGAACTGATTTGCTTCCCCAGCCCTGCACCACAGCCCTGCCCACACTGGGCAGCAGCATCTGCTACGTGCCCCTCCTTCCCTCCAGGTGTGGTGAAAGACTTCACTGAGATGCCCTGCAACTGGACAGAAGAGAACCTAGTGAGTGCTGTGGCCATCACGGAGCAGAAGAGGATGACATAGGAGAGCAGCAAGATGGCTCAGGGCAAGGTCGAAAGAAGCCAGAGCATCAGCCTTAGGAAAGGAAGCAGGGTCCTGGGCTAGTGTGCCTCTCTCCACTGCATTGAGAACTGGGAGGGCAGAGATGGGCATCAAGGCCTTGCTATTGCACACTCTCCTTCCAGTTTCCCAGCAAGACTGGAGCCAAGGCACCACAGACATCATACATTTCCCAGAGAGGGGGATGAATTAAGCACAGCCCCACATCGCTGCATTGCTTGTGGGAGTGAAAGCTTTCCCTTCCCACAGACCCACCTTGAGGGCAGCACCAGAGCCCCTTACCCAAGCCATCCCTTGCCTTCCCAGCCCTGCTGCCGAGCCGTGTGCTCCCTCCTGGCCCACAACAACGCTGGAAGGCAATGGAGCACCGCTCAGCAGCCTGGGGCTCCATTCCCTGGCCGTCCTGCCCCATCCAGCCGGCGCAGTCACAGGCAGGGAGCTCATCTGGAGCCCGGCCCTGGCTGGGGCTCTGCTGCGCACATGTTACACTGTGGCTTTGGCAAACATCTGGCTCTGGGCTCCCGCCCCTGCGAGTGACGGCTCTTGGTGGGAGAGGAGGGGAGGCTGGCGCCAGTGTGGTCAGCGATCCCACGCACGGCTCCCCGCGCCTCGGTGCCTGCCAGGCCTCCTGCCCTCCCGGCCCTGGCACGGCCGCTGACCAGCCAAGGCCAGGAGCGGCCACGCGGCTATTTCGGGAGCTGTGCCGGGCTCGGCCTCCACGCTCGGGCCTCAAGGGAGGCAGCGGGGTCAGGGTTCGGCCCAGCGACAGTCCGGGACACGTGGCTGAGGCGAGGGTCAGCCCTGAGGCTGCTGCAGCCCCCCGTCCTGGGAGCCCCCGCACAGCTGCCGGCACTGCTGCCGAATCCCCCCTGCCCCGGCGTGGGTAGGGGTCTGGCTGGCAGCCCCACAGCCACAGCCTCCGTGCTGCCTGGAGAACTGTTGCTGCCTCGTCCCTGGAAGTGTTCAATCCTGGGTTGGATGGGGCTTGGAACAACCTGGTTTAGTGGAACGTGTCTCTGCCCGTGGCTGGGAGTGGAACGAGACAGGCTTTGCTGTGATTCTGTGAGACACACAGGCTGCCACAGCGACACACAGCCTGGAATGGGGAGCAGGGACTGCCAATGGCCTCCAGCACTGCTCTGGGATGGGGTAAAGCCCTTGGTTTGGAGGATGAGGGGAAGTGGGTTAACCACAGACACTGTCAGGGAAGCAGGATTCAGGATGTGGAGGGTGAGGCTGGGCAAGAGGTGCATGAGCCTGAGGGGGCACAGCGCCTTTCTCTGAGTCTGGGGGTCTCTGAGCACGGGGGCATACTAAGGCACAGAAGAAAAGGGAGCAAGGCTCACACCTGGGCACCCAGGTGTCCTTGCTGGTGACATGGCAGCTGCAGCTACAGGGCACAGGGAGCCCCACTGAGGGTGCAGGAGCTGAGCAGATTTGGAAGCTGGGGAGAAAAATGGAGCAGGAAATCCTGGAGTTGAGCAGGCCTGGGAACCCGGGCTCTGCAGGAAAGAGTGCTCTAGGTGGGGGGCGTAAGTGGGTAAACCACAGTGCAGGGCAGAAGTGGCAGGTCCTGTTCTTGGGGCAGTGGTGCCAGAAGGACTCCAAACCAGGGTGTGGGACTGGGTTTCCACCGTGCAGAGCTCAGGCGGAGTCCTCGCAAAGGAGGTCTTTGCAGCAAGATGGGACACTTCTGGGCAAGACATGCAGGAGAGATGGGGCTGGGGTCAGCATGAGATTGAATGTGCCAGGCAGGGTAAGGCTGGGGAGCAAGGCAGGGATGGGCCTACCAGTATCAGAAGGACATGGAGCTGCTGGAACGAGTGCAGAGGAGACCATGGAGATGCTTTGAGGGCAGAAGTTCCTCTGCTCTGGAGACAAGCTGGGAGAGTTTGAGGTGCTCAGCCAGGAGAAGAGAAGGCACTGGGGAGACCTGAGAGCCCTCCCAGTACCTAAAGGGACTCCAGGAGAGCTGGAGAGGGACTTCGGACAAGGGACTGGTGGGACAGGACAAGAGGGAATGGCTTCCCACTGCCAGAGGGCAGGGTTAGATGGGTTACTGGAAAGGAATTCTTGGCTGTGAGGGTGAGGAGGCTCTGGCACAGGTTGCCCAGAGAAGCTGTGGCTGACCCATCCCCAGACGTGTTTGGAGTTGGACAGGACTTGGAGCAACCTGGTTCAGTGGAAAGTGTTCCTGCCCATGGCAGGGGGTGGAATGAGATGAACTTTAAGGTTCCTCCCAATCCAAACCAGTCTGTGATTCTACAGGGAGCAAGGACAGGCTGGAGTGTCCCAAGGGCTGTGCAGATCAGGGAGAGAACTGCCAGTGAGAGCTGCCCTGGGGCACAGCACTGAAGGTCCTGGGGAAGAAGACAACCAGAGCTGGCACTGACCAAGGAGTGTGGGGAGAACAGGAGGGAGCAGAGACTGAAGGGGCCATGCTGGTGGCTGAGGATCTGGGAGGGGGGCATGGGAACCAGCCCTCTGAAGGGCAGTGTACACAGGTGTGGGGCTGTGGGTGGACATGGAGGAGGGAGTTGTGTGAGCAAGGGCAGTGGGAGGAAGAGGAGTTCCGAGGGGCCTGGAGCAGAAGCAGAGGTAAGGGAAAAGGGGCAGCTGTGAGGGGGCTGGAGTTTGCGTGGAGGAAGGAGAGAGCTGTTTGAGGGGGCTGGGAGGAGCAGAGGATGGGGGGAGAGGAGCGCAAGGGGCTGGGGCCTCTCGGCTGCAGTGGAAAAGCTGCTGCAGCTCCAGGGGAAATGCTACTTGAATTAATCATGGCGCTGGCTGCTGTGCCAAGCCCAGGAGGAGGCTGCTGGCAGCGCAAGGAAATAACTTTCACAGGAATTTGGAACAAATGCAACTCTTCTGGCAGTAACAACAGCACTCACCTCCCCCCACAACCTCCCCATGTACCAGCATTTCCCCCATGTCCACACTCCTGTGTACCTCCAGACTCTCCCACATGGCAGCCCACTCCCCATGACTGGGATGCTCTCCCTCCCCTCACTCCACTTCCCAGCATGCTCACAGGCATCTCCCCATCTTGCCTTGGAAAGCTTGTCTTGTTTCTGAGGAGGGGGAGGCCTGTTCTATGTCATGCAAAGGTCTGAAAATAGGTTGATGTTAAATCCCTTGACTCAAGAACACAAATGTAGGCAGCAATGCCCCCCTCTCCTTGGCAGCCTTTGGTGAGCATTAGTCCTCATGCTGCTCCAGTTCCTACACACAGCTATGCCCCGTGTCCCCTCACAGCTGCCCCTTCAGCAGCACAACCGAGGCATCAAGATTAACCCTCCAGACCCTCTTTCAGTAATACAGAGTATGTGGCCTGGTGTACCCTACAGCTCTTCATCCAGGTCTTCCTCCCTGGAGGAACCCCATGGGGCTGTTCCAGTGCAGTGCATGCATGTACCATGGAATCACAAATCAGGATCAAAACTCATCAGACTTGTCTTCAAAACCGCAGATGTTCTACAAAGACTCTACATTAGGTGCACTGCTGGTCAGCTTTTCATTTCAGATGTTCCTCAGTAACTGTGTGTATGGATGCAGAGGGAATATGTAAACTCTGGTTCCAAAATCATCCATATTGGGTCTATGCAAGAATCAATAATTCACCATCTCATGTAATTCAGGTTTCTGTCCAGTTAGCCCATACTCACTACATGCTCTCACAGCCCTCTCTGCCAGAGTGCAGATAATGCTTGATTTAGCATGAAAAGTCAGAAAGACCCAGAAAAAACAGTATCTGACCATGCATGCAGCATGCTGGTAAAAAGTCAAATGTTTAAAATAAATTTAAGCCAGCAGGGTGAATTTATACCAGAGCAGTGCTTCCCATCATGGAACCACAGCACTGGAATGCAGCCCAGTGTGCCCTAAAGCTTCTGCATCATCAGCTCATGGCCACAGAGAGGAACGAGGGTGCCGGACAGTGACTGTCTCCTGCTCCATTTTCTGCTGGTCACATATTCACTGGTTACCTGGGTTCTGTCTCCACTGGTGTTTCTCTTATTTTGGGCTTGAACTGAGAGTTTGATATTTTCTTTCCTTCATGCTCATGCAGCGTCTGCTACTGTGGGACCTGGCCCATGATAAACACGAGTAATATACAAAGAAGATGCTATGAGTTCCTTTTCTTTCTCCAGAGCTCAGGCAGCAACCTGCTCTGCTCATCCCTGTTTGTATCCCAGACAGAAAGACTGATCTGGCAGAGAGGATAGGGTCTGCTGGGAAGCAGGACACCTAGGACTACTCTTCAGGTCTCTCCTGGTCACTCGCAGGGACTTCTCCCTCCTTCACTGTTCTGTCCTGCCCACAGAGAGCAGACAGCACTGCCTGAAAACAGACCAGGTCCTCCCAGGGTTTTCTGTTTGGAACTGTGGTAGTCTGATGGAGAACCAAACCCACCGAGCTCTGTGCTGACCTGAGTGACTGTCCTGTGTCCTGCACGTCATCTGGCAGGGCCTGCCTGTGACCTGAGTTCTTGTGGCCAGTGTGTGGGTCTGACACAAACCCAGCCCTTGAGAGAGACTGTTTACCATCCCAAGGCAGGGTGCGCCCCAATGCCTGGAAGCAGATGGAGTCAGGCAGTAGCAATGGCACATGGGGGCTGTGGGGCAGCACACCTGACATGGGCAACCCTGCGCGACATGGTGCCAGGTACTGACCATGGTGGGCGCTGGCAGCATCTCTAATGCCCTCCTGTTCATGGCAACAAGGGTGGTCACGCTGGGCAGCTGTGCTCTGAGCTCAGGGCTCCCTGTCCCAGCTCTGTCCAGCTTCCAGATCTGGCTGGCTGCTGCTGCATCCCCGGCTGAGCCATCAGCCTGGCCAGCCTCCTTTCCCATCCTCTCACATTTCCCGGCTCAGAGGAAGCAGCAGCAGATGTGTGAGCTGTTTGCTTTGTGCCGAGGCCACGCGGGAGTTACCTGTTCTCAGCCCAGGCGCGCCGTTTCCAAATGAAACAGAAGGACCGAGCCAAGACCATCAAAATCCGGCCAAAGCCTTGGTCGCTACTGGTCGCCAGGTCAGCGCCATCCCCTGCACGGTGTGGAACTGGGATGGCCCCTGCCAGGGTCAGGCAGCCTTGTGCTGGACCCGCTGCTGGGTGTGCCCCCCGAGCCCCGCACACTCCGGCTCATCTGCAGGGTCTGCGCTCGCTCTGGCTCGGCCCCGCACTCGCAGGCAGAAGCCCAGCCGCCATCTCCAATTGCATTTCCAGAGCGCCTTCCCACACGGCAAGCGGCACTGAGCAGGAAGGCACGGACACGGCGAGAGGGGGGCCTCTCTTTGGGGGCTGCACAGCCCAGACATCCCTGCACATGCCTGGGGCCACCACGCTCACCCAGGGACAGGAGGCTCCTCTGCTCTGACCCTGTCCCCCCTGAATCCATTCCCGACCCCTTCCCCATCTCTGTCCCCAGCCCTGGCCCATCCCCACCCACCCCAAAATGGGACAATGTGGAGTGTTACCCTGCACAGACCAAACCTAAATCTCCTCTGACCCAAATCTTCCTCTTCATCTCCTATGCACTTCTGCCTGGACTTCCCCCTAATCCCACCTTGACTCATCCTCAAACCTCCCAGATCTGCCCCATCTTACACTTGCCCCTGCCCCACATCCCTTCTCTATTCTACCTTTCTACCTTTTCTCCTTTCCTTCACACTCCTACCTTATCCCCTGCACTCAGCCCCTGACAAACCCCTCTCTAGTGCTCCCACTCCACTCTGTCAGTCACCTGCATTCACCCACCCACCACAGTCCAGTCTCCCTAGACCCCACTCACACCTCCCATGCCCTTGCAGTGCACCCACAGGGCACCCATAGACAGTTCTTTCTTGCCAGCTCCAAATCCTTCTCCAGGCCCACCTAGAGACCCCTCTCCCCAGCCAGGTCACAGGACCTCCTCCTGCCTTGTCTCATGGGCTCCAGAATTCCTCCTCCTCCTGGCACGGTGGGCATGTCTCACCACCTGGCCCCAGAGCTCCTTATGGCCCCAGCCAGACATCCCCATGCCCCAAGTCTTCAGCATAGAAGTGTCCCCAGTGTCACTGGTGCTCGTCCCAATGGACAGCTTGGACACTGCTGTGGTCAGTACCCCTGCACCAGCTCTGCACTGTCCCCTTATTCCTGAGGGGCAGGTGGCATCACCTGTCCCCAGGAGACAGGGCACCAGGGCCTGAACTGTGATAGAAACACTGAATGCAGGGAACACAGAACACACAGAATCCAAACAGTTTTGTGGGCTTGTCATGGCATCACGGAGCTTTTGGAGGGGCAGCAGCTCTCTGGCCCCAGCTGCAACCTCTTGCAGCATAAATGCTGGTGCAGCATCACGTGACTAAGTTCACTGGTATAATTAACAGCAATGCTCACAACCAGCCTTAGTAACACTGATGAACCTGGGCTAAGGACCTCACAAGGGAGGGGAAATGGTGGAGAGGGAAGTTTGAAGGCTGGCTACATGCAACTTCCCAGAGGTGATTCCTGAGCTCTGTTGTGAATGTCCTGGCTGTAAGGCAGCTCCACACTGGTGTGAGCAAGGCCTGGTCAGCAGAACCCACCTCGAGTGAGGTCCACAGAGAGTTCTGCATGATGGACATCCTTGCACTGTGCCCAGTGTCAGTGGCATTGCCCACTACTCACATGTAGAAAGGGTGCGACACCACTTGGTCCCACTGACAACTCACACCGAGAGTGGAGATCTCCACTCCAACATTCCTGCTGCAAACACTGCCCATCAAAGCCACGGCACCTGCACCAAACACTGTGCACTGGCCACCCCAAACCACTCACAGCCCTGGCCATGCCCCCCCCATGCTCAGGTCTCAATACCTGTACCTACCTGTAAGAAGCAGGTCCCAATAGGGGTGTTCTCCTTCAGGGACACATTGTAGAAGTTACTCCTGAACACCGGCTCGTTGTCATTGACATCCTGCAAGGCCACATGCACCACGGCTGAGGAAGAGAGCGCAGGGGTTCCCCCGTCAGTGGCCAGCACAGTCAGCTGAGGCTGAGGGTCCTTCTCGTAATCCAGTGGGGCAGCAGTGGTGATGATGCCAGTGGCAGGGTCGATGGCAAACCAGCTGGAATGGGTGTCCTGGCTATGCACTATACTGTACCGCACCTCCCCATTGGGACCCTGGTCCTTGTCACGAGCTGTCACCTGCAGGACAAAGCTGCCTGGGTACACCACCTCGGGGATGCTCTGCTTATACTCCTGCTGGTCAAAGAGTGGGGGGTTGTCATTGACATCCATCACCTGCAGCACAAAGGCTGATTCTGCCCGGAGCGGGGGTGTTCCTGAGTCAGTAGCTGTCACCCGCAGATCATAGGAGTCTCTTTCTTCCCGATCGAGAAGCTGGTCCACACAGATCAGATAGATGATGTTATCCTTGGTAGTGAGGGCAAACTTGCCATCCCCTCCCTCCAGTGTAACATTCACATTGGAGTACTCTCCATAGTCTGGGTCAGAAACAGAGATACGTGCCACATACTGTCCGGGCTGGGCTCCCTCAGAGATCTGCGGGGAGCCATCCTCACTCAGGAAGATGATAGTCATGGTGGGCTGGTTGTCATTGTAGTCACGCACATGAATAGTGACAAAGGCTGTGGTAACCTCAGGATGGACAGCCTTATCCCTTGCCTGCACCACCAGCTCATGCACCTTCCTCACTTCATAGTCCAGACCCTTGTTGAGCTTGATGACTCCAGTCCGGGCATCAATGGTGAAATATTGTTCAGGATCACTCTGCCGCCGATTGATCTCGTAAGTCACATCCCCATTGTCACCTTCATCTGCGTCAGAGGCAAAGACCTGCAGGATGCTGCTGCCAGGTTTCAGATTCTCTGAGATCAGTGTATGATAGCGGCTCTGGTTGAAGCTGGGAGCATTGTCATTGATGTCCTGGATGGACACATCCAGCGTCATTCGGGTGCTCCGTGGGGGAGAACCCCCATCATAGGCTTCCAATAGCAGTGAGTATGATGAACGATTCTCCCGATCCAGAATGTTGCTGACCACCAGGTCCAAATACAGGACCCCATTGGGTCCTTGACGTGTTTCCAGGCGGAAGGCCTGCCCCACGTTCCCTCCCTTAATCACATAGCCTTGTGTGTTCAGGAGGCCACTGTCAGCATCAAAGGCTGGATCCAAGGGAAACCTGCTGCCAATGGGTGTGTGCTCTGGGATCTGGAGGGTGCTGTGCTGTTTGGGAAAGGCTGGAGCATGGTCATTGATGTCGTTCACTTGGATGTTCACTTCTACCGTGATGCCCTCTGGGGTGACAGCAATGAAGCTGTAACGGTCCCGAGTCTCACGGTCCAGGACACGGGCTGTTTTGATGATCCCAGTGTTCTCATCTATCTCCAAGTCAGTGGAGACACCGCTGCCCTCCTGTGCTGAGATGAAATACATGTAGGCACTAGTTCCAGGGGGCAGGCCAGCACTGATGTCCCCAATGATGGTGCCAGCTGGCTGCTCCTCATCTATTTGTAGATCCAGGGTGCCCAGGACGGCAGAGCCCATCACTGCTTTCAGGCCCCCAAGAATGAGCAGCTCCAGCAGAAGCATGGCTGAGCCCTTCATCTGCTCCATGGCTGGCAATCGGGAGAGCACGGGGTGGCTCTCTCTCCTTTGCAGTGTTCGCTTTAATCCTGCACGGAATGCAGACCAGAGGATGCTGGTTAAGAGGGAGCAAAGGAAGGACAGAGAAAAAAGCCTCAAGAGGGAAGGCCTGCCAGGTACCTGTTGCTCAGTTGTGGTGTATCACCTTCCCCTCACAAGGAGCAAACCTGACATGTCAGAAAGTGCCCACAATGAAGGCCAGGAACAGGACCTGGATTCAGCCCAGCAGATCACACCTGACAGCTCAGCAAGGTGAGCAGCTTGTACCCTGTCACACAGATGCTTCCTACACCATGAAGCACCCCTCCCAACCACAACCCACCTGGCAACACTGGCACGAGCTGACCTAGAGGAGTGTGCTCCTGTGCCTTTAACAGCTGAACGCTTCCTGTGAGGCTCAGGGGCTGTTTGAAAGGGGACAGAGGTTTTTGGACAAACAGCAGCCTTGCACCTCTCCACGCTGAGGAAAGCTGGTCTCAAATTGTGGAAGAGCTCAGTAAGTGGCTCGTTGAGACCTTAGCCCTCGACCCCCACTCCCTCCCCCTTCCCCAGCAGCAAGCCTTTTGGGACCACAGGGATGTAGGTGCCAAAAACCCATGAAGTGCAAAGCTGGTGTCCCTGGGAGGGAGCACAGAGCTGAGTGGGCTTCCATCCAGCGAACAATAAATCAAAACGGCTGTATTGCAAAGGATGTGCCCACAGCTGGGAATGCCCGGTATAAAATCAGATCATCCCCATTGTTTGGGCTGGCACCGGGATCTGTGGGCGCCCCAAGCTGGTACCATGGAGGGTGGTGGCAGTGCAGTAAGAACTCAGCGACTCCCTCCAAGCTGCCAGCTGCTCCGGTTCCTTCCCGTCCCACACCCTCCGCTGCTCACTCCCCTCCTTTGTCTCCTTCTCGCTGCTCCTTGCTGGCTCCGGCTCCTTCCCTCCCTTTCCCCCGTTCTGCATTTCGCTGCAGCAGTGGGGGAGGGACGCGCACTCAGCCACAGCTCCTGCAGCATCGCAGCCGGACCCGGCTCCCCCTGCCCACTGTCAGCCCCCTCCCTGCCCACCCCACCGACAACAGCCAGGGCAACCCAGGGGCCAAGGAGCTGGTGAAGAACACCAGCCCCAGCACTCGCTCAGCCCCGGTGAACGAGGCTCCGTGGTCTGCGGGGATGGCGGCAGCATGAGCTCACACTTGGACTCTCTTGAAAGCGTTTGCTGCTGGTCCCATAACCACACTTAGGAGCCGCTCATGTCAGATGCAGGAGCAGGAACCTCCCTGTCTTGGGGGATGGAGGTTACTGACACTGTCTAGTTTGGGAACTAAGAATGTCAGACCTTGACCAGAGAACCCGAGGGCAGTGTTAACCCTTTCTGGGGGACATAGGCTGATTATTCCTGGGTCCCCATGCACACCTTGGGTCAGCTGTTTGATTGGTTTTCCCTGTGGAAATCCTTGGGTTAGTGACAGAAACAGAAGCATTAAAAAGTACTTCCTACGCATAAAGAAGTGTTTACCTCAGTGAGCATCCAGTGTATGAGGTCTATCCACACACTCTGAGGTGAATCCACATGCTCCTCTTGCAGCCAGCAAGAAAGAACCCTTACAATGTCTCAGGAGCAGGTCAGAAGAAGATACTTTTGCCCCTGTGGGCTCCAAGTTGGGAACCTGCACTAATTCAGTGATCCTAGACAGGTCTGTCTCTCTTCCTCTGTTAGATCCAGTTCTAATTCCCCTGCTGAAGGAGTAACTGCCCACCCCTAGAACATGTAGCGCTGGGGCATGGGGTCCAAGCTAGCTTCTGTGATGAAACTGCACTATCCCAATGGTGCCCAGCTGCTCAGGTCATGGGAAGGGACAGGGCAGAGGATTTAAAGCCTTGGCAGGAGCTTAGACAAGAAGAAAAAAACAAAAAGTGGAAAAGCAGGTAGAGGGCCAAGATTCCCTGGAGCAACCTCAGTGGCTGAGGACAGGATGGAGGTGAAAGATCTTCAGTAGTGCCTGGAACAGTATTAGTAATGTGGCTCTTGAGAAGCCAGTGAGGCTTTGTGAGCTGCTGGCAGGGAGGAGAGAAACTCGAAAAGAAAATCTGGGGAGAGTGAAGAGCAACTGAGACCACTGGGACAATCAGGGGAAAAAAATTAGGATCCCTGGGTTGGGAAACTGGTGATGAAAGCCTGTGTAAACTTCATTTCCACCCTTCCTGAATGCAATTGAGTAGTTTCAGAGCCTATCTTTTAGTAAGAAATACAACTGCCCAGCTGCCAGCCTGCATCAGTCTGGGTTGGGTAGAAACCATCCTTGTTACCAGCAGCGCCCTGTTCTCATGAGGTCTGCAGGCTTGGGTCACAGGGAGACAGCAGTGACCTCAGTGGATGCAGAGTCACCAAATCTGAACAGCTGCTTCCAGTTAGCAGAGCTCAGTGCAGGGGCTGGTATGGCCAGTCCGTGTAACATGAGCCAGACTGCCCCACTCCCCCTCTGTCCCTCCCACTGCTGGGCACCGAGATCCCTTGTGAAAAACGGCAGCAGGAGCCCCTGAAGAAAACTGCCAGGATGAGAATCCCTCCATACAGATGTTTTGGGTCCAGAGCTATGGCGAGGAGGCTGACAGGAAGAGAGGCTAAAATGGAGAGAGCTGCAATATCCATAAGCATGTCCAAGCCTAGGGCTGACAGGCTAGGGCACCAGGAGAGCCCAGCCTACACTTAGCAGATACCTTACATCTAGGAAGACAAAAGATATGGAATTGCATAGGGACCACTGTGTCCACCCCTGCTTGCCTGCCAGTGGCACCTCATGCCTTGTGTCAGCCACGAGGAAAGGAAAGCAGGCCCACAGCAGCCCCAAGCAGAGGAGTTGGAAAGACGGCACCCACTGTGCATGCCACAAACAGATGTCAGAGTGCTTGCTGTGCAAAGGCTCCATCAAAGCTGCAGATGCTGCTGATGCCATATCCTAAGTCTCACATGAGAGGCCATGACTCATGTAATGATGTTTTTGAGACTCCAGTCCAGATGAGAAAGGATTCAGAAGCCCATTTAATCTTTGCTAAGCACAAGTTACAGACCTGGAATATGCTTTCCTCCTCTACATTCACACAGATTCTCTCTCTAGTTTCAGTCGATCTGCCCTCAGGACCATGCACAGTTCAGACCTGCCTGCAGTGCAGCCTTCAGCTAACAATTCTCTTCCAGCCTCTGCTTAGTCTGCTGTTACAGTCCCTTCCATGACTCTTGGCTCTCCTACCATTTCTCACCTGGGCCTTCAGGACCAGCACCCTTCTGCCTGCTCCTATCCTGGCCACACAGCCTCATGTCCCTCTGACGTGGGCTCCAAGCAGTCACAGTGGCAGTGGCCATTCTCTCCTGAGGATGCATTCAAGACCCACTGCATCCCTGTGGATCCCGTTTTTGTGCCACACTGGATCTCCCCACGGGCTCTCCTGTCTCTGAGAACACTTCCCGCACAAAGGAAGCTCTAACGAAATTTCCTCACGCCGGTGCCAGTTCCCACCGTGCCAGACCCGGGATACCCCCACGCTGCACCGAACCCTGCCAGGCTGAACCCATCGCCTGCTCCCTGCACACCGGTGCCCCCGGCTGTCGGTGCTCCCCGGCCACCGGGCCCACAGCCCGCTGCCGCCCCCTGTCCCCGTCCCGGGCGGTCCCGGTGCCGGCGTCCTGCCAGCCCCGCTCCCCGCTCCCCCCGGGCCC